>PVKU01004418.1:0-147753 GCA_004027475.1 Anoura caudifer
CTTTCCTCCCCCCACTTTCTTGCTATTTTTATTTACTCCAATTAGGACCCCTCTTCATCCTAACCCACCCCCCAGTCAGAGCTACGTTTTCCAACTTGACCTTGATTTCTGCCTTAATGTTTTAATTTCAGGCCTCTGCCCTTGGAAAGCTGTTTTCCAAACTTCTCATTTCTAGTCTGGTCTCTTCTAGTCCCTTGTCTTCAGAATTTCCAACACCATAGAATGAGCAGGCAGGTACAATGTGAGGTCGAGAAAAGCAGGGAATAGCCTGTTATGTTTTGTGTTTTTTTCCAGTGGACTAGCTCCCTGTTATGGATGTCAGGAGACATTATGGGACTATATTTGCTGTTTTGCAAAAGCCAATATTCTTTACAATAATGAGTATTTGAACATCAATTTATTACCTTAAATTGTATGTGCTTGAGACCCTTGACATTTGCTCCTTCTAAATTTCTACTTTATACTATTATATGAGAGTAACAGTCTGAATAACTATTACATCATCTCTTAAAATGTAAGCCAGTGAAATAAGCCACCTGTATCAGAAATAACAAGAAATCTTTTTAAAATGCCAATTCCCAAGTCCTGTCTTACTCCGTGGTAGAGAGAGTAGCAAAGACCTTCACGGAAAATGACAAGGCCAATGGGTCTCACATTTTAATAAACACTAGAATCTCCTGGAGAGCTGGTTAAAACAGGTCACTGGGCCCTGACCCAAGAGTTTCTGATTCAATCAGTTTAGGATGAACCCTGATGCTGACGGTCCAGGGACTACGCTTTGAGGAGCATAGGACTAGGCCTTCCCACAAGCTCAGTAACATGCATCGTGGCAGACTAACCACAGATTCACCGAGAATACCATTCAAATGGATGCTTCAGCAAACTTACAAATCACTACATGTCACATATCTAACAATCACTTGTAAGGGTCAAATTTTTTTTCACATTTTTTTATTGTTCAAGTACAGTTGTCTCCGTTTCCCCCACCATTCCTCCCCCACCCCAGCCATTCACACTTCCCACCCTTGATCCTGCCCCCCTTTGGTTTTGTCCGTGTGTCCTTTATACTTGTTCCTGAAAACGCTTTCCCCTTCCCCCTCAACCCATTATCCCCTCCCAGCTCCCCTCTGGTTACTGTCAATTTGTTCTTAATTTCAGTATCTCTGGTCAAATTTAAATCCATAAATGCAAAGGGTTTACTGAACCTTATCTGTGTTTTTACAGTTGAGTGCTAAACTGAAGCTCATACTTTGTCTCTTCTACAGGGAATGCATATTCTTTTATTCAAGCCCTGGACAATACTATAATTAAGATGAAAATTCAATGACAAGGAACCAAATACAAATATCAAGCTTTTATGTAAACTTCCAACTGAATCTCCGTTTCTGTGCATTAGAACCAAAATGTCCTTTTATTTTAAATCTATCACAGTGTGTCAAGAACTTTTGCTAGGTTATTTGCAACTGTAAAATCTCAATGCTTTGCAATAATAAATATTTATTTTTTATTCATGTTATGATTCACCTGTGAATCAGCTGCAGCTGCACTCTGCCTATCTTATTCTGGGTATGTTTGACATGCTGGTGAGTCTGCTCCAACTCATGGTGACCCTATGAATGAATGATGCTCACATGTCCCATCCTCAATAGCTCTGCTCAGTTCCTATAGAATCATGCCTGTGCCTTCTTTTATGAAATCAATCCTTCTCTAGTTTGGTCTTCCTCTTTTCCTGCTGCTTCCTTCCCCTGCCTTCCACATCATTGTCTTTTACAAAGAACTCTGCCTTTTCATGATGTGTGCAAAGTAGGACAGCTTCAGATTTGTTATTTTTGCCTCCAAGACCCACTGATTTGTCTTTCTGGCAGCCTGGGGCATCTGTACAGTTCTCTTCCAACACCATATTCCAAATGAATCATTTATTTTTCTATCAGTTTTCTTCACTGTCCAACTTTTGTATTCTTATGCAGTGATGGGGAAGGTGTGAATTATCTCAGCCTTGGTTTTTAATGACACATCTTTCCTTTCATTGATCTTTCCTAATTCTCCCATTTGGGGCATGCCATCGTCAGTGCAGAGGGAGGGAGAACTGGCTGGAGCTTACTGGGACTGTCAAAGATTCTGCTTGGATATCGCCTTTGCCACTTCTGCTCACATTCTATTGCACAGTCGCACGGCCCAAACTTATGCTGTGTGTCAAATGACTATATGTGAGGATATATAAGACCTGTATGTCGGACATTAAATAATTGGAAATAAGAGGACTATATTACATACTAGAAAATAAGCTTTTCATTTAGTTCTAAATAGTTCAGAGAGGATACCCAGGAACTTCAGGGATTGATATAAGACCCCAAGACAAAGAACAAATATTTATTTATTACCTGCCTACTCACTCTATATTAGAGAAAAAAGAAAAGGCCAAATGATAAACAGACTGAAAAAGGAAGAGCATCACAAGAGTTCTGGCTAGCCCATCCCTGAAAATGAGATATATTGGCCAAGCTCTTTGGTTTCCCATCTGCTATGCAAAATTAGAAAATCTTTATCCATAACCTTTAGGAATATCATATGAATTCATTAATTTCCAGAGAAGTTAGTAAGGTCTCCAAGGTATTTTAAACATTCTGTGTTCCTTCAGGAAAAAAAAATATTACTCAAAAGCATCCATTTATTTTCAGTTGCTATTAAAGCCACGACATTGTGCTTATGCTGGAAAGAATATCTGAAAACTTAATTTTTTACCTTGTTAAAGAAATTTTAAATTGCTTTAAACTTTTAATTTTTACTTAGATGGATGATGTAGCCTCTACTATTAAGTGAATAGGTATAAGGGCACTTAGTAAACTTAGAATTATCTTATGTACTAGGTAATAATATATATAAATACTTGGAATAGGACATCTTACTCCTCTGGCATAGTTTTCTACTACACTATTTTATACACATATTTAAATGAAATGTTTACTTACTGAATTTTTTTATTCTCTAAGAAAAGAATTCTAATTGCTCTTTTACAATAATAGGTAGCACCTGAGATATCAAGGTTATAACTACTTTTATAACAAATCACTCAGCAGTAAGTGGCTTCCTGGACTCTTCACTGATAGTTTACTATTAAGACAATGCAGAGAATATTTTTTTTCAATCATTGAAACTGAAGTTTTTAATCTGGCAATTCCCAAGTACCAAGAGCTATTAAGATAAAATTGAGGGGGCTATTTGTTTACCAGCTGCCACACTAACCAGGACAACTTGTAATTTCCATGACTATTATAATCCAGCAATAATGGATGGGTACCAGGAAGAATCCAAGTGACAACCCAGAATGGACCTCTGGGGTCTGAGACAAGAACCATGACAATAACTGCCAGTGTGAAAGGGTCAGCCAGAGATGATTCATTTCTTAGAGGGATGTGTGCCCAGCAAAGAACAGAAGACAGCAATGCAACATGGCTGTGGTTTAATGGACCTATGTGCACATTTTCCTTTCTCTTAAATTGTGTTTTTACCACCTTGTTATTCTATATATGACATGTATACCTTCACAGATCTTCCCATGCACTATCTCAGTCTCTTCTTACACATTTTCTGGTTACCACCACTTTGAAGATAAGGATATTATATCTCAATGAATTTAAGCCAATTCTCCAAAGTCACATATCTAGTTAATGAAAGAATTAGGACTTGAATCTAGGTCCTCCATTTCATCTTCCATTGCCCTTTACACTAAACCATGGCTGATTACTACTTATTTTTTTCTAAAAATCAAATTTCTCTACAGTCAGTTTAATTCCCTCATTAAAACTTTTGAGAGCACTGAATCGATTATTCTTAAACTCATTTTCTTTGTTACATAGAAGTGATGCATAATCTATAACATACCTGTTTATTAGAAATGTTTAAAAATAGTCCAATCCTGATCCTATGCAAAAAAAATCTACTTACTAGAGCAGACATGGTACATTTTCAGAGTCACAGGAAATGTTTTATACATGCATCTTTACACTCAAGTTTGCCAGAAGGTTCTCCCAGATACATAAATCACATAATCTGCAACTGAGACACCAAATTTGAGCACAAATGATGTATCATTGTCATCCCCACCCTCCATGCCTCTCAAGTTACCTGAATCAGTGCAAAGTCATTTAGGATAGACAAGAGAGATGCATGGGATCTGGTCTTTGCTGTAGAGACCATGCAGTCTAAGTGGGGAGATAGGACAAAAATATCAAAGATAACTAGCAATGCATATTAATTAATTCTTTCATCACATGTTCAACAAATATGTACTGAACACCAAATTTATGCCAGGTACTATGTTAAAGTTATGGATATATTAAACAACAAAAGAGAAGAGACAGCAGTGTAGTTGTAAAAGCAACATGGATGCTACATGTTCTCAAAGAACAAAATGTGAGAGTTCAGTGTAGACATTAAAGCAATACATATGCCACACACTTAAGACAAGTAGAGGATTATCCTGATATTTTCATGGAAAACCCACTGAGGCCCTAAGGAATGGGTATAGCCAAAAAGAGAAAGTATTTTAGATTAGAAGACTGATATATGTACAGTTATGGAAGATGGAAATAAGCAAGGCTTACCTGGAAGAGAGTAATGAGTAAGATATTCTATCTATGACAAGAGAAAAAGTAGGAAAAGGAGATTGAGGTGAGTCATGGAAACATTTGAAACTACAAGTTCATAAATTTAGATATCTTGTAACAATGAGGTACCAAACAGAAAGTTACCAAACAGAAAAATGGAATGAACAAAGTAAGAGTCTGGGAAGATTAATCTGGTTATAGTTTGCAAAGTGGGTTGTGATAAAAGGTTTAGGGAAGAATATCAAGACTGGATAAGAGTTGAGGATATCAACTGGGAAGCAACTAAAGGGAGCCTTTGGGGTGTGACAAGTATCTATGTCTTGATTTGGTGATTGGTTATTCAAATATATACATATGTTGTATATATATGTATGTATATATATATTTGTATAACCACGCACAAAAAATATCAACAAGCTGAACATTTAATATTTGCTTACTTTACTGAATGTAAATTTTACTTCAGTACAAAAGAACTGGTACAAGAAAAACGGAGTGCTTATGGAGAGTGTTCCTTCTATCTCATTTCTCACATCCAATCCATCTGTGCACCTGACTGATTTTTACCTCCAGTATATATTCTGAATCCAACCACTTCTCTCCATCCTCAGTACTTTCTTCCTAGTTCAAGCCAATGATATTTCTTAACTGGAATATTCCAGTCTTCCTAACTACCTTTCTGCTTCCTCTCCTGCCCCATTTCCCTTAGTTTGTTCTGGTACAGAGGCCAAAAGTTGGATCCTTCAGAACAGATCATGTCACTCCCAGCTGATGACAGCCTGCCATCAGAGTATAATACAACCTCCTAATTCTGATTTGCCAAGCTCCATGTGACCTGGCCTTCATCCACCTCTCCCAGATCTTTCCATGCTATTCCACCCTGCTATGTCCTTTTTTCCCCTCAATCATGACAAACTCATTCTCAATATAGGGCTTTGGAATGAGCTATTCTTACTCTGGCTAGAAAGTTTTCCCTGCTATGTCCTATATTCTTTCCTGTAACATAAATCTCTGTTGAAATATCATTTGTTCAGAAAGTAGCCATCTCTTTACATCTCAGTAAAGGGAGGCAATAAAGAAACATACAAATAGTTAGGTAAGAAAATATCAACATTAGTACTATGTTCTATTAGAACTAAGTTCTATGCAGATAACTGAAGTAGCATGATGTGATAGTGTGACTAGGAAGGCCTTTCTAAAGACCTGCTCAATTCTCTCTCACACTTTCAAGGTTATTACATCCCTCACTATGATATTATAGAGAAATCATCTCAGAGTCTTGGATATATACCATCTTTTCCCAAAATGACACTTTTTTTTAGCTTCCCTGAAGAAGTTTGCTAGATCACCTAAACTACCTTAAAGAAATTTTCATTAACCACAGCTTGTACTAGTGCAGAGGAGCCTGAGAGATTATGCTCCACTTTATTTTATTTTTTCTTGCCTCCATCTTAAATTGCTAAAGTGATTTTTTTAGACAAATCACAAACCATTCTATCAACCCAAAGACAGTAAAAAGGCAAATAGACACTTCCTTTCTCCTTTTCTGCATCTGTGGAATAAGGTTAATGAGACATTGCAACCTACCACAAAACAGTCTTTGTAAAGTGGGTTTGGGTATAAATAGAGAGAATGCAACTGTTCTGTCTTAAATATGTATCACAGTTATGTACTTTGAGTCATCATAGATTCACTGATTATCTTGTAAAGTTATATAGGTTTGCAATGATTCTAACAAATAAACAAAAGTATCTACCAAGACACTGCCCTTAACAGAAATCTCAGATTCATCCTGGATTGTAATGAGTTGAGATGCTTTAAAACAAATATAAACTCATGTAGAGAAAGATGAAGACATCTTTGAGAAAAGTATTTTTTGGAAGTCACATAGAACAGCACATAGGAATGGAAGGTCTCACTTAGGATCAGTTTTCTGTATTAGGTTGCATTCTAATGGACAGGAATATCCATTCAAAAGAAGGACATTTTAAGAAAATTTTTAAGGAAATCTTCATCACATTTGATGAAGAATGCTTTTTTTAATACTTAATATTAAAAAACACTTTAAAATTTAATGTGGATTATCTCTTGCTCTGTGATTATTGCAGGTCGTCTGACTGTATTACAGTTGTAATAGTCCAATTAGTAGAAAAAAATTGTTTAAGTTCTAGGTTTTTTTACTTTTTTGTTTGTTAATGCTACTAATCTCTTAACTTCCAATCATGATTTCTGGCCTTTGCACTTTACATAATAAAGAATAACGTTTTGTTGCATTATTGAGGATTTTAATACAAAGTTCAATGGTCATTAAAAACATTAAGCTCTTTTTAAAGGAAACACTTTACAATCCTGCAAATTCCCAGATATCCTCAATTTCTAAAGATTAAAGGGTAATCAAATACCTTATTTTCAACTGAGTCTCATTTGTAGCAACATGAAAGCATTACTTAAAAGATTGAAGTATTCTTAATAATGGAAAATTGTATTGCTAAATTTCTTTTTTTTTTTTTTCAGCTTTTCATCAAACACATGTCTTTTCCTAGGATGACATACCCTTGGGATGAGATTTCAGAATTATTCAAAATGGAAAGAAGACAGCTATAACAGAACTAATATTTAAATTTTTTAAATTATGCCAGGATTAAGTTAATACTCACACTAGAATATTACTGTGAAAATCAGGATATCAACTATTAGACTAATGCCATTTTATAACTGATTCTAAGGATATATTTTGTCATGTTTTGACTTAGAAAGTATCAATTTGAATCCTTCATTTTATAATATTCATCATAGCAATAACAAAGATGATTATGCTCTACCTGGAACATTGCCATTTATCCCATTTGCTATTAAAAATCATCCACATCTGATGTAGTTTTCATGTGCCAGCACTATGCCACATACATGTCTCAATTACTACAACAAACCTGTGAAGGAATTATAAGCTTGATGAGGGTAGATAGTGTTTTTGTTGTTGTTCACTCATAACATATAGTATTTAGAATTGTATCTGCCACATAGTAGGGGGTGCAATAAATATTCATTGAATAGAATGAATTTTACATGAGGCAAGTGAAAGTGTTAGGTATGTAAATGGTAAGTCGTAGTCTTGTTTGGCTAGATTCCTTTTTACCTTTCACACCTGTGACATTATATAGTTGACTTTCAGGAAAAACTCTCTAATTCTTCTGAGTGAAGAAAAAACAATAATTCTGCATAACTTTTTGAGTTTTCCTCTGTGAGTTCAACAGCCAGGCCTTCAAGCTGCACATCAGCTCACAGAGCAGAAAGCAGGGGTTGCAGCGATACTAAAAGTATAGTCTTAGAAGGCTTGGAAGATAGGAAATTGATACCCTTTTGGGGGTCTCTCACAGGGGGCCTGGGCTAGGGTCTCAGAATCTGACAGAGTTCCTGAGTCTGGGTGGCAGTGATAAACATCAGCAGGCAGTCACCTGAGCTTCCCAGGAGGTTCTGTTTCTAAACATTTTATGGACTAAAAAGCTTCAGCCTATTGAGATTGGCCCTACATGATTGGGAGAGATAATTGGGAAGTATTCTCTAGCAGACTTTAACTAGTAGCCACATTAACTCACATATCACCAAGTCACATTTACACCTTTCACTAAAGTCAAGTTTTTGCTCCATCCACAGTGTAGGACAGAAGGGAGACTGTGAAAGTCTGTGGAAAGTTTGGAATGAGTGTGGTTAAGAGGCCAGGGAGGTTCATGCAAAGGTCTAACTGGGGATTCGCAGGACATTGGACAATGTCATTCAGGAGACCTCTTTTAAAACACAGGTGCATGAAGTACATGATTGTCTAGCCACTATGCTGTATACCTAAAACAAATACAAAGTAACTGAATGTTAACTGTAATGGAAAACTAAAATTTAAATTAGAAAAATAAAATATAAAATACAACTTAAAATAAAATAATATGCACATGCATATTGGATTAGAGAGGCCAAAAGGAGGCAGCATTGGTGATTCTGGAAAGTGAGGCCCCCAAATTTATGGCAACCCGTTTCCCTTTACGGCGCATTGTCTAAGTGCCCTGAAAGCAGCCAGTGCTCCGTCTTTAGCACCGGGACCACACATGTCTGAACCTTACTCCAAAACCTGGGTAGTGGAATTTGGACAAAATAAATATCGGCAACTGGAAAACAACTGAGGTAGGGAAATGTCATAATGTTAAAAGCTTCTTCTCTGAGTGTGCAATCCCACACGTTAGTGTTAATTTTTGACCCAAAATTTTTGTTGTAACTCTAAGTTTTGAATATGCTCCTTACTCTAGCTTAGTAGATCTCTGGCCAGGAAATTAAATTACCAGAAAAAATAAAATGAAAGAAGCTTTTGGGGGAGTGTAGATACAAAGGCTACTGGTTTAAAGAGTTGTTCCTAAAGGTAGTATTTAATATTAACAATAAAACCTTGTATCATCTTATCTTGAGCAACTTAAAGAGAAAGGCAGAGAGCAACAAATTGTAATAATGACCCAAGTGCTGGAAGCAACCTAAGTACCCATCAGTAAATGAGCAGATCAAAAAACTGGTACATTTACACAGTGCAATACTATGCAGCAGTAAAAAAGAAGGTGCTCTTACCCTTTGAGACAGCATGGTGGGAACTGGAAAGCATTATGCTAAGTGAAATAAATCAGGCAGTGAAAACAAATACCATATGATCTCACCTATAAGTGGAACCTAATCAGCAAAACAAACAAGCAAGCAAAATATAACCAGACATTGAAATAAGGAACAAACTGACAGTTACCAGAGAGGAGGGGAGAAGGGATAATAGGGGAAGGGCCATCAAGGAACATGAATAAAGGACACATGGACAAAGCCAAAGTTGAGGGTGAGAGACAGGGATGTGTGAGGCGGTGGGGCCATGGTGGGGAGAAAATGGAGACAACTGTACTTAAAAAACAATTTAAAAAATTCCAAAATGTCTTGGATGAAATAAACAAGCATCCCTCTAAATTTATTCTTATAGACACTTAATATGATTTATTATTCTTTAGCATCTTGTTAGAATGTTGATTAGTTAACACATACACAATTGTATTATTAGTATTCTTGAAGCCCCCTTGAAACATTCATATGCCTCCTCTCTAGCCTCTTGATCCATTCTCAAGGCTGGTGACAAAGAGCAATTGCTGTTGGCACAAAGCTAAAGGGAAACGGTAAAAATTATTACATGACCTTGGGATCAATCAATAATCTGAAAGACACACTGGAAAAAAATTATTACCTTGTAAGAGCTTTAACAATGGGCTCTGAGTCAGGCATCTGTGTGACCTGACTTTCTTATTTGAACCTGAGTCTGGGGCAGCAATTTTCAAGCTTTTTAAAAAATTGTTGTACAATTACAGTTGCCTGCATTTTCCCCCCACCACTTCCCCCCACACCAGCCAAACACACCTCCCTCCCTTGCTTCCAACCTCCCCCTTGGTTTTGTCCATGTGTCCTTTATAGAAGTTCTTGAAAACCCTTTCCCCCACTGTACCCTCCCTCCACCCCTCTGGTTATTGTTATATTGTTCTTAATTTCAATGTCTCTGGTTATATTTTGTTTGCTTTGTTCTTTTGTTGATTATGTTCCAGTTAAAGGTGAGATCATATGATATTTGTCCCTCACCACCTGGCTTATTTCACTTAGCACAATGCTTTCCAGTTCCATCCATGCTGTCGCAAAGGGTAGGAGCTCTTTCTTTCTCTCTGCTACGTAGTATTCCATTGTGTAAATATACCATAGTTTTTGGATCCACTCATTTACTAATAAGCATCTAGGTTGCTTCCAGCACTTGGCTATTGTAAATTGTGCTGCTATGAACATTGGGGTGCATAGGTTCTTTTGAATTGATGTTTCAGGGTTCTTAGGATATAATCCCAGCAGTAGAATTGCTGGGTCAAAAGGTAGTTCAACTTTTAATTTTCTGAGGGAATTCCATACTGTTTTCCACAGTGGCTGCACCAGTCTGCATTCCCACCAACAGTGCCTAGGGTTCCCTTTTCTCCACATGCTCTCCAACACTTGTTTGTTGATTTGTTTATGATGGTCATTCTGACCATCAGTTTCATCAGTGTGAAGTGGTATCTCATTGTGGTTTTAATTTGCATCTCTCTGATGGCTAGTGATGCTCAGCATTCTTCCATATGTCCCTGGGCCTTCTGTAGGTGCTCCTTGGAAATGTGTTCAAGTCTTTTGCCCATTTTTTAATTGTTTTTTTTTTGTTTGTTTGTTTTCCTGGAGTGGAGTCATGTGAATTTTTTATATATTTTGGACATCAAACCCTAGTCCAAGGTATCATTGGCAAATGTTTTCCCATATGGTTGGTTCTCTTTTCATTTTAATGCTATTTTCTCTGCAGAAGCTTTTAATTTGATGAGATCCATTTGTTTATTCTTTCCTTTATGTCCCTTGCTTTAGGGGACATATTAGTGAAGATGTTGCATGGAATGTCTGATATTTTCCTGCTGATGTTTTCCTCTAAGACTTTTATGGTGTCAGAACTTATATTTAAGTGTGTTCTCCACCGTGAATTTATTTTTGTGTATGGTGTAAGTTGGTGATCAAGTTTCATTTTTTTGCATGTAGCTGTCCAGTTCTCCCAACAACATTTGTTGAAGAGGCTATTTTTACTCCATTTTATGCTTCTGTCCCCTTTGTTGAATATTAATTGACCATGGAGACTTGGGTTTATTTCTGGGCTCTCTGTTTTGTTCCACTGGTCTATGTGCCAGTACCAGGCTGTTTTGATTACTGTGGCCTTGTAATACAGTTTGATATCAGGTGTTGTGATCCCTCCTACTTCGCTCTTCTTTTTCAAAATTGCTGCAGCTATTTGGGGTCATTTATGGTTCCATATAAATTCCTGAAATGTTTGTTCTATATCTGTGAAATATGTCTCTGGTACTTTAATAAGTATTGCATTAAATCTATAAACTGCTTTGGGTAGTATGGACATTTTGATGATTTAATTCTTCCAGTCCATGAGCATAGTACATGAGTCCATTTATTTGTGTATTCCTTAATTTCTTTCTTCAATGTTGTGTAGTTTTCTGAGTACAGGTCTTTTACCTCCTTGGTTAGGTTTATTCGTAGGTATTTTGTTTTTCTTGTTGCTATATCAAATGGGATTTTTTTCCTGATTACTGTTTCTGGTATTTCATTGTTGGTATACAAAAAATGCCTTTGATTTCTGAATATTCACATTGCATCCTGCTGTTTTGCCAAATACACTTCTTAGGTTAAGCAGTTTTTTGGTGGAATCTATAGGATTTTCTATGTACACTACCATGTCATCTGCAAACGATGAGAGTTTTGTTTCCTCCTTTCCAATTTAGATGCCTTTTATTTTTTTCTTCTCTGATTGCTGTGGCTAGGACTTCCAATACTATGTTGAATAAGAATGGTGAAAACAGGCATCCTTGTCTTCTTCCTACTTTTAGTGGGAAAGCTCTGAGTTTTTTCCTGTTGAATATGCCGTTGACTGTAGGTCTCTCATATATGGCCTTTATTATGTTGAGGTATGCTCCCTCTATTCTCATTTTGCTGAGTGTTTTTATCATAAATGGGTGCTGTACTTTATCAAATGCTTTTTCCACATCTATTGATATGGTCATGTGATTTTTGTCTTTTCTTTTGTTTATGTGACTGATTTGTGAATATTGTTCCATTCTTGCATCTCTGGAATGAATTCCACTTGATCATGGTGTATGATCTTTTTAAGGTATTGCTGGATGTAGTTTGCCAATATTTTGTTGAAGATTTTAGCATCTATGTTCATCAGAGATATTGGCTTGAAGTTTTCTTTCTTTGTTATTTCTTCATGTGGTTTTGGGATTAGAATGATGCTGACTTCATAAAAAGAGTTTGGGTGTCTTCCATCTTCTTGAATTTTTTAAAATAATCTGAGAAAGGATAAGGGTTAGTTCTTTCTTAAATGCTTTGTAAAATTCTGTGAAACTGTCTGGTCCAAGGCTTTTGTGTGTTGGAAGCTTTTTGAATTTTCAAGCTTTTTCATGTCATGACACACATATATTAATTACCAAAATTCTACAGCACATCAAAATATAGTTCTTGGCAATCTGACAAAAAAAATATATAATTTTGATTCATTCACACTGTACATCTACTGTTGTGTTGGCTGTTGTCATTTTTTTTTTCCAATTTGACTGTCTAAGGGAAAAGAGGTCAGTGATCCTGACTTAATAGTAAGTTGTTGCATGTTGTAAAAATTCTCATGGCACACTGGTTGAAAATCCCTGGTTTAAGGTAAGTAACCACCACTCCTTCACTTGTAAATGAGCTTTCTTGGTACCACCCTTACTTCTCTCATAGATAATTCCTAAGGAGTTGCTAGACTATCACTAAAACAAAAATAAAGTTGGAGAAGTTTCTGGAGAATTTTCATGTAATTATTTCAAACATCATTCTGAAACATAATGTCCTTGCTGCATAAAATATATGAAAACAAAACAGGCATTTTCTTTAAAATAGTAGTGTTCTTTCTGATTTTGAAAGGAGAAAGCCATTTCTAAATCTAGTAGATGATATAATATCTTATAAGTGGTAAACATCTTCAGGTAATTTTTAAAAAAAAATATCATGTTTTGAGACTAATAGCTGAAGAAAAGTTACTATGAAATAAGCTTTAAAATGAAAACAGGTCTTTATAAATAAAATATTTAAAGTATGTTTTATTTAAAGTCCAGAACTACTCTAACGCATCATAAGGGCTCAGTAAATATACATATATTCCTCATCCAAGGATATGTTTACTGATTTTTAGAGAGCGAGAGAAACATTAATTGTGTGTCTCTCTTATGCTTCCCAACCTGGGATCAAACCCACAACCTAGGTATGTACCCTGACCAGGGATCAAATCTGCAGCCTTGTGGAATATGGGACAATACTCCACATAATTGAGCCTCCTGGCCGGGGTGGCTCAGTAAATATTCGTATGATTGAATGAATTTTACTGATGGGGAAAGTGCTATGTATAGTAAATACATACTATTCTTCCTAGACTAAATGCTTGCTTTTTATCCCTATGGCATGATATGGTGGGATGCTCCAGAAAACTATCTTATCTATTGAATTATTACAACTTCTTTATTTACTCCTACAACATTGCAGTACTATAACTATATACCAAACAAGCCTCTAATTATAGTCTCTGAGATGGCACAGTATTCTTTAACATGAAAAGCTTTACTTCAATTTTTACAGTAGAAATGAGTAGAAAGTCTAAATACCGGTTAAACTAAAACATAAGTTGTCAAATCCAGGATGTCCACTAAGGAAAGCTATGAAATGTCTGACAATGAGTCAGTAAGTCATCTCCTATTTTATTGCTTTTTAAGTAGTCACATAAAATCTTGAGGCAAGTATTGGATTGAAGATCATGTTGATTTCAAAGCTAAAGTAACCTTTAAGCTAAAATTTTACATTCTGATACCTACTTTATTTCAATGGATTTTTCTGATTGCTAATATGTGAGAATGGGAATTAGGCACATTTAATACATTTCTGTATGTTAGTAATATTCTTTATATTTTAGTATTGGATAGACGATAATTTTTTTGGCCATAATGATCAAGAAGAATACAGTATGACAAGACTAATTCAGATATAATTAAGATTTCTCAAATTAGGAAAGCATTTTGTAATCTTCCTCTCACTATTATTTACTTTTGGCCATTTCTTTATTTGCTTGTACTTCTAACCCAAGAAAAGAAAAATAGGGAAAAGATATAAAATTACAACAAAAATAATTAATGTTCCTTAAAACTTTGAGGAGAGATGCAATATGGCAGAGGAATAAGTGGAGACTACACTAACCTCCTCCCAGGACTAATCAGGTATTACAACTAAATGGTAGAGAAATATCCTGAATTATCGGCTAAACACTAACTGAAGAGAAGCCTTACAACCATGGACAGACAGAAAAAACACTTCATCTCAATGTGACTGGTAAGGAGTGTGGAGACATGAAAGGGCTAACTGGGCTCCCACAGTCAGCAGCTGAAGATCTGGAGGGATATATCAACATCTGGGGGTTTCCCTGAGAAGTGTGGGGTCTAAACCCCAAGCTGAGCTCCTCAGCCTAAAGCACCAGTCAAGAAAGGAACCCAGATAATGTCCAGCTTTGAAAAGCAGCAGGGATACCATTGCCAGGGAGAGATGGCTAGAGAATCAGAGAGCCTCTTAAAGGAACAACATACAACATTTCATTTGCAGCCATTTACCCTGGGCTCTGGCAGAGGGAGGACAGAGTGGGCTAGAGACTCTTCAGGAGAGTCTGATGTGGTGGCTCTGGGTAGAGAACTGAAGGAACAGCCACAAAAATCCCTGTGCTGAGTCATTCCCCAGTACTGCAGAAGCTATCTTTCTCAAGCAGAGCACTCCTCTCCAAATGCCAGCATCCGGAAGGGAAGGAAGAGCCCCACCTCCAGGAATTACTCAGCCCCACCCTGTGGTGCTTAAGCCAGGCCACTAATTACAGTTTGGTAAAATTAATAACTGTTCAGATCAATAACTGATTAGTTTAACAGCCAAGGCAGAAAATACAAAGAAGCAGCCAAAATGGGAAGACAAAGAAACAGATTCCAAGTGAAAGAACAAAAGAATTCTATAGAAGAAGAACTAGATGAAATGGAGGCAAACAATTTATCAGATAGAGAGTTTAGAGTAATGGTTATAAGGATATTCAAGAGCATGATAAAAGATATAGAAGCCACAAAAAAGAACCAGTCAGAAATAAATAATGCAATATATGAAACAGATAATACATTGGAAGGAATAAACACTAGGTTAGATGAAGCAGAGGATCACATCAACAGTTTGGAAGAAAAGGTTAAAAAAAAAGCACCCAGGCAGAGCAGCAAAAAGAAAAAAGAATTTAAAAAAATAGGAGAGCTTAAAAAACATTTTGGACAAAATGAAACAGATCAACATCTGCATCATGGGAATACCAGAAGGAAAAGAGAATGAACAAGGGATCAAGAACCTATTTGAAGAACTAATGACCAAAAACTTCCCTAATCTGGTGAAGGAAAAAGATACACATGTCCAGGAAGCTTAGAGAGTCCCAAACAAGTTGTACCCAAAGAGGCCTACACTAAGACACATCATAATTAAAAATGACAAGGCTTAAAGACAAGGAAAGAATCTTAAAAGCTGCAAAAGAAAAGCAGGTAGTTACCTACAAGGGAGCACCAATTAGACTGGCACTAGATTACTCATCAGAAACATTTCAGGACAAAAGGGAGAGCCATGAAGTACTCAAGGAGATGAAAAGCAAGGACCTATTATTTAAAATCAAAGGAGAGCCCTGGCTGGTGTAGCTCAGTGGACTGACCTCCAGCCTGTGAACCAAAGTGTCACTGGCTTGATTCCTAGTCAGGGCACATGCTGGGTTGCAGGCCAGGTCCTCAGTAGGGGGTGCACAAGAGGTGACCACACATAGATATTCATCTCCCTCTCTCTCTTCTTCCTTTCCCCTCTCTCTAAAAATAAATAAATAATAAAATCTTTAAAGTAAAGTAAAATAAAATAAAAGGATAAATAAGAAAGTTTCTAGATAAAAAAAAAAAACTAAAAGAGTTTGTTAATACCAAAGCAATATGGCAACAAATGTTAAAGGGCTTGTTTTAGGAAGAAGAAGAAGAAAAGAGGAAAACAGTCTAACAATAAAATGGCGCTATATACACATCTATCAATAATCACTTTAAATGCAAAGGGCTTAAAAGCTCCAACTAAAAGACATAGGGGAGCTGAATGGGTAAGAAAACAAGAACCATATATATATATATATATATATATATATATATATATATATATATATATATATATATATATATATATGCTGTCTTCAAGAGACCCATATCAGACCAAAAACCACATCAGATTAAAAGTAAAGAGGTGGAAAAAGATATTTCACACAAACAGAAAAGGAAAAAAAAAAGCTGGGGTAGCAGTACTATATCTGAAAAAATAGACCTTAAAACCAAGTTTATAGTAAGAGACAAAGAAGGACAGTACATAGTGATAAAGGGAATAATCCAACAAGAGGATATAACCCTAGTAAACATTTACACACCTAACATAGGTGTACCTAAATATGTAAAGCAAATCTTGATGGAAATAAAGGGAGAGATTGATAGAAATACAGTCATAGTCAGGGATTTTAACACACCATTGACTTCAGCAGATAGATCTTCCAGGCAGAAAATCAAAAAGGAGACAGTGACCTTAAATGACACACTAGCTCAAATGGATTTAATTGAAATCTTCAGAGCATTTCACCTCAAAGCAGCAGAATATACATATTTTTCAAGTGCACATGGAACTTTTTTAGGACAAGTTACATGTTAGGACACAAAAAAATCTCAACAAATTTAAGAAGATTGAAATCACATCAAGCATCTTCTCTAACCACAATGCTGTGAAACTAGAAATCAACCACAAGAAGAACACTGAAAATCATGCAAAGACATGGAAGCTAACATGTTATTAAACAACAGATGGGTCAACAATGAGATCAAGGAAGAAATCAAAAGACACCTTGAGGATGAGGAAGATGGCAGTGATGTAGGTGGGAGCTGAGCCCACTTGCTCCTGCACCCAACTGGGACACCTAGCTGATCTTCCAAGGAACAGAGTGAACAGCCAACAGAATGCCAGCTGATATGATGTTTGGAAACCAAAGTATGCAGAAGATTCTTAAAAACAGGTGGTAAGGAGATTTTGCAGGCTGAGGGCTAGGTCCCCAGGCTGTGCACCAGAGATGGGGGCTGCAGTGGGAGCATGGGAGGAGAGCCAGGTCAGCGATGGCCACCGAATGGCTCCCTCGCCTCCTAGAGTAGAGAAGTCTCAGAACTATGCCAGCAAAGATCTGGATGAATAAAATTGATGGGGGGATAAAAAAGTACTAAGTGACACACAGTTGGCAGCATACCCTGGCTGGGGCTGTGGTCACTGGCTGGGACAGTACTAGAGAAATTGGGGAGCTGGGTGACACCTGGAGCTAGGAGAAGAGATGGGCAGCAACTGGCCTTAACCAGTTGTCTCTGGACTGGTCAGAGAGTTGGCCTGTATGGGAAGCTGGGCACTTGTTAGGAGTGGCAGGTGGCATACAAGGGGACTTTTCTCAAAAAAAAAAAAGAATTGAGCAGGGACCTCGCACATGCAGCAGCCAGGCCAGTAAAGTGGGAGGAGTTGGAGTGCTATTTACTTCATTCAGGTGTCTCGCAGATAGGGGGCAAAGAGGGGCAGCATAGTCTCTGAGAGGCAGTGGCTCCCAGAGAGACTTCATTCTATAATGAAACTGAGCCGCCATGCAGGGACCTTGCTGGCAGGCTGTGGTAGCTAGGCCAACAAAGGAGGGGAGGTGAGGGGGCATGACTTGTTCCCCCTCAGTGCACCTCATAGGCTGCTCAAAGGGTCACAAAATGAGGTGAATATTGGCATCGGCCTGGTGCAAATGTGCAGAGTGGACAGTATGGAATGCACAGTGTTCTGAAGGTGTGGGATGGAAACTGGGCATCTGTGATTATTGTAGCCCAGACTGAGGCCCCATCCTTGTGGAACCGCAGGAAAGGATGAAAACAGAGCCCAGCTCTTCTCCTCCTGCAGGATTAGGGAAGACCTGCACAATCAGTTTGGCAGGTGTAAAATCAGCAGGAGGCTTTTTTTTTTTTTTTTTTTTTCCTCCAAGAGTAAGACAATAAGACCTGGAGCTGGGAAAAAAATAGAGGCAGACCCAGAAAGAAGTCAGAAGGTGAACACCAAGAGCTGAGACAAATTTCACTTTTCACTTGCTGTCTTTCAGAACTTGCATATGTTTTTTGTTATCTCTTTTTTTTATTTACTTAGTTTTTTTGTTTTATTTTTTATTCTGCCTTTTATATTGTATTTTAATATTTCTTCTTTCACTTCACTTATATTCTAAACAACACACCACTCTTGGTCTTTTACTTTATATTCTTTTTATTCAGATCATATATTTCTTATCATACTATTGTCATTCCAAATCCCACATAGCACCCTTCCCTAGTCTTAATACATTTCACCAACTTCCTGAGCTTTATTACTGATGTCATAAATTTTATTTTCTCTCACACTACTCCAAGTTTCTAAACCTTACTCTCACTATTTCTCCTCCATCTAACCTCACATAAGCACTCATCTTTCTTACATCAGCTCACTTTCTTTTTCCCTAATAAGAGTTTTACTTCTTTTTCACCTTTTATAAACAATGGCTCGTCAGGTGAAATATCACAGTTATTGCTGTATTTCTCCAAAAGGAACTCTTATTCATTCACTACTTGTTTGTACTTTAAATTCCATAGAATACTCTCCATTTTGCCTTCACCCTGCCCATTCAGTTGAGTAGGGAATGTTATTTCATTGTTTTTGCTCTCTCTTTTTTTTGTTTTTCTTTTCTTTCCTTATTCTCCCTCTCTTAACCTGGGCTTTACTCCTTGTTCTTAATAGGTTGTTTCTCCTATCCTCGCATAATCATTTTTCTTTACTGTAGACATCTCATATTCACTTTTTGCTTTTCTACAATATTTGTATCCCCATTCTACCATTATTAAACTTCATTCAGCTGTCATTGCTATTGAATTTGATGCAGTTTTTCTGCAATTTTGCTCCTGTTTCTCCAGTACCTTTTCAATTTTACTTCAAACCTCATAGTATACTCTTCCCTCTTCTTACCCCATTGTTCCCATTGCCCTTTGAAGTTTCACTTACATTGTAAATTTTCCTCTCTCCCTTTCCTCACCTTGGTTCTATCCCAACTCTTATCAATGACTCTCCCTCTTACAACACATAATATTTTCCTCTATTTTGGCCACTTCATATTCCCTTTGTCATATCTTATAATATCCATAATCTCTCTTCACCTTTATTACTCTTAGTTCAATTGCAGTAGAGATTGATGTGGTAGAGGGGTTCTCTTTGATGGAGTGGGTTTGGTTGTCTGGTAGTACTGCTTTGTTAACGAACACCTGTACAACAGCATACAAGAAAAAGTGGGAGTTGTAAATGCCAGTAAACCCACTGGAGGGGAGAACCCACCAACAAAGGATCCACAACAGGTAAAGCCCAAGTACAATAAGAAAGCCCACACAAAGGGAAGAAAGGGCAACCAGAGCATCCAGACAAGGATATCAAAGAGACTGTATTACTGAGTCCCACAGAACCCCTGCAATAGAAGTTCACCCTATGAATACAGCTGACAGGGCAGAGCTTCTGGAATTACAAACAAACAAAAAGAGTCACCTAAAAGGTGGACAGACAAAGAAAGAACCCACTATCAAGAGGGATGGTAGATTCCCCAGTAAAAGAGCTAATGAAATGGAGGGAAGCAAACTATCAGATACACAATTCAAAAGAGTGGTTATAAGGATGCTCGAGGAACTTACTGATAACTATAAGAAAAGGAATGGGAACTACAACAGTATGAAAAAGGAAATAAAACTAAAAACAACAACCAGGAAGAAATGAAGAATACAATATCTGAAATAAAAAATAAACTAGAAGGACCTTACAAACAAGATAGATGAGGCAGAGGACTGAATTAGTGAGCTGAAAGACAAGGTAGACATACCTTGAAATAGAAATTCTACCTTGCCAAGGTAGAAATACCCAGGCAGAGCACCTGCATGAAAAAAGACTAAAAAAAAAATGAAGATAGCTTAAGGGAACTGCAGGACAACATGAAATGTAACAATATCTATATCATAGGGATACTAGAAGGAAAAGAAGAGGAGCAAGGGATAGAAAACCTGTTTGAAAAAGCAATTATGGGAAACTTCCTTAATCTGATCAGAGGAAAATGTCACACAAGACCAGGAAGAAGAGAAAATCCCAAGATGAAAATCCCTTCAAGATGAATCCTCTGAGGCTCACTCCAAGACATACCATAATTAAAATGGCAAAATTCAAAGACAAAGAGAGAATCTTAAAGGTGGCAAGGGAGAAAGAGGAAGTAACATGGAAGGGAACCCTGATAAGGCTATCAGCTTATTTCTCAACAGAAACACTAAAAGCCAGAAGGGAATGGCAAGAAATATTCCAAGTAATGAAAAGCAAAGGCCTGAAACTAAGACTACTCTACCCAGCAAAGATCTCATTTAAAATGGAAGGCAAAATAAGGAGTTTCTGAGACGAGAGGAAGCTAAAAGAATATACCTCCACCAAACCATCATTGCAAGAGATGCTAAAGGGATTGCCTTAAGAGGAAGAAAAAGTGAGAGGAACCCAGGTACAAAGGGGAAAAATGGCAATGAATAAGTGCCCACCAATAATAACTTTAAATGTAAATTGATTAAATGCTCCAAACAAAAGACATGGGGTAACTGAATGGATAAAATTACATGACCCACATGTATGCTGCCTACAAGAGATTTACTTCAGAACAAAAGACTGGCACAGACTGAAAATGATGTGTTAGAAAAAACATTACAAGAAAATATACAGGAAAAAAAAAAAGGTGGGGTTGCAATACTTGTATCAGACAAAATAGACTTCAAAACAAAAGCCATAAACAGAGACACAAAAGGACACTCCATAGTACTCAAGGGAAGAATCCATCAAGAAGACATAAATATTGTAAACACATATGCACCTAATGCATACAAGCACCCAAATATATAAGGAAAATCTGGAGGACTCATGAATGATATAGATAGCAACACTATTATACTAGGGGATTTTAACACTTCACTGTCAACAATGGATAGATATTCCAAACAAAATATTAACAAGGATATTATGGCATTGAACAATGCCCTAGATCAAATGGACTTATGTGATATATATAGAATCTTTCATCCCAAAGAAGCAAAATACACATTCTTTTGAAATATACATGGAACATTTGAAAACACAGATCATGTGATAGGACACAAAACAATTACCAAAAAATTTAAGAAAATTGAAATCGTATCAAGCATCTTCTCAGACCACAAGGACCTGAAACTAGAAGCCAACATCAAGGAAAAATCCCCCAAACATTCAAATTCATGGAGACTGAACAACAAGCTATTAAATAATGCATGGGTTAACAACAAAATCAAAGAAGAAATCAAAATGCTTCTGAAAACAAGTGAAAATGAACACACCACGGTCCCAAACATATGGGACGCTGCAAAGGCGGCCTGAGAGGAAAGTTCATGGCAATACAAGTCTACCTGAAAAAGATAGAAACAATTCAAATAAACAACCTAACCTTACATGTACAAGAACTAGAGGAAGAATAACAAAGACAGCTCAGAGCAAGTAGAAGGAAGGAAATAACCAAGATCAGAGCAGATTTGAATGGCATAGAGACTAAAAGAAAAATTCAAAGGATCGATTAATCCAGGATATGTTTTTTTTTAAAGATGAACAAAATCAACAAGCCTTTAACCAGCCTCATTGAGAAAAAAAGGAGGATTCAAATAAATAAAATCAGATATGAAGGAGGAGAAATTACAACTGAGGCCACAGAAATACAAAGGATTATAAGAAATTACTAAGAACAAGTACATGCCCAGAAATATAAAAACCTGGGTGAAATAGACAAATTTATAGAAAAATATACTATTCCCAAACTGAATGAAGAAGAAGGAGAAAGCATGAACAGGATGATAACAGTGAAATTGAAACAGTAATCAAAAAACTCCAGGCACACAAAAGCCCTGGACCAGATGGTTTCACAGGCAGATTTCACAAAACATTTGAGGAAGAGCTAATCCCTAGCCATCTTAAAATATTCCAAAATGTCCAATCAGAGTGAAGACTCCCAAACTCTTTTTATGAGACCAGCATCATCCTAATCCCCAAAACACATAAAGACACAATAAAGAAAGAAAACTACAGGCCAATATCACTGATGAACATAGACACTAAAATCTTCAACAAAATATTGGCAAACTGCATCAGCAATACATTAAAAAGATCCACCATGTAAAAAGATACCATGATCAAGTGGGATTTATTTCAGGGATGCAAGTGTGATACAATACTAGCAAATTAATAAATGTAATACATCACATAAACAAAAGGAAAGACAAAAATTACATGACCATATCAATTGATGTAGAAAAAGCATTTGATAAGGTACAGCACCCATTTATGATAAAAATGTATCAGCAGAGTGGGAATAGAGGGAGCATTCCTCAACATAATAAAGGCCATATATGAGAGACCTACAGCCAATATCATACTCAACAGGCAAAAACTAAAATATTTTCCACTAAGATCAGGAACAAGACAAGGGTGTCTGCTTTTACCACTTCTTTTCAACATAGTATTGGAAGTTCTATCCACTGGGATCAGACAATAAAAAGAAATAAAAGGCATCAAAATTGTGAAAAAGGAAGTAAAACTTCATTGTTTGCAGATGGCATGATAGTGTACATAGAAAACCCTATATATTCCACCAAAAACCTACTTGACCTAAGGAGTGAGTTTGGCAAAACAGCAGGGTACAATGTCAATATTC
Source organism: Anoura caudifer (assembly GCA_004027475.1). Classification (NCBI taxonomy): domain Eukaryota; kingdom Metazoa; phylum Chordata; class Mammalia; order Chiroptera; family Phyllostomidae; genus Anoura; species Anoura caudifer. The sequence continues at coordinate 23,113 of PVKU01004418.1, forward strand.
AGAAATCAAAGGCATTTTTGTACACCAACAATAAAATACCAGAAACAGAAATCAGGAAAAAGAATCCCATTTGATATAGCAACAAGAAAAATGAAGTACCTAGGAGTAAACCTAACCAAGAAGGTAAAAGACCTGTACTCAGAAAATTACACAACACTGAAGAAAGAAACTAATGAACACACAAACAAATGGAAGCATGTACATGCTCATAGATTGGAAGAATTAACATCATCAAACTGTCCATGCTACCCAAAGCAATTTACAGATTCAATGCAATCCCTATTAAAATATCAATGACATATTTCACAGATGTAGAACAAACATTTCAAAAATTTATATAGAAAAAAACAACAACACTGAATAGCCTCAGTGATTTTGAGAGAGGAGAACAAAGTAGGAGGGATCACAATACCTGACATCAAACTACAGCCATCCCTGGCTATATTGCATTCACTTATTGCGGCTTCACTGTATCATGGAATTTTTAAACATTGAGTTTTAAAAACTATATGGTGGGTTTTAAAATCCTGCAATACAGTGAAGCTACAATAAGTGGACCGCGATATAGTGAGAAACAACTGTATACTTCACTGGTGAGTATCCATATAAATTTTTTATGTTGTTAAAATTACATAGGTTTAAAAGTGTAGAAAGTGTTTAAGAGCAATATGAAGTGTTTATAAGAGCGTGGGAAGGGTTTATAAAGCCTTAAAATATATTATAAATAATAAAATAAATATAATGCCGCTACTTCGCGGATTTTCACCTATCGTGGGCATCTCTGAAATGTAAATCCCGTGATAGGTGAGGGATCACTGTATATTACAAGTCCACTGTAATCAAAACAGCCTGGTACTGGCATCAGGACAGATACATAGATCAATGGAACAGAATGGAGATCCCAGAAATAAACCCATGTCTCTATGGTCAATTAATATTCAACAAAGAGGGAAGAGAAATAAAATGGAGTAAAAATGGCCTCTTCAACAAATGACACTGGGAGGTCTGGACAGCTACATGCAAAAAATTGAAACTTGACCACCAACTTACACCATACATGAAAGTAAATTCAAGATGGATAAAAGACTTAAATATAAGTTGTGACACCATAAAAGTCCTACAGGAAAACATAGGAAGGGAAATTTCAGATATTCCATGTAGCAGTGTTTTCATGAATATGTCCCTTAGAGCAAGGGATATAAAGGAAAGAACAAACAAATGGGACTACATCAAATTAAAAACCTTGTACATGACTAAAGGAAACATCTTCAAAATGAAAAGGGAACCAATCATATTGGAAAATATATTTTGCCAATGATACCTTGGACAAAGGTTTGATCTCCAAAATATATAAAGACTTACATGATTCCACTCCAGGAAGACAAACAATCCAATTTAAAAATGTGCAAAGGACCTGAACAGACACCCATCCAAGGAGGACACACAGAGGGTCAATAAACATATTAAAGGATGTTCAGCATCACTAGCCACCAGAGAGATGCAAATTAAAACCACAATGAGATACCACTTCACACCAGTAAGAATGGCCATCATAACCAAATCAATGAACAACAAGTGCTGGCGAGGTTGTAGAGATAATGGAACCCTAGTATAGTGTTGGTGGGAATGCAGACTTATACAGCCACTGTGGAAAACAGTATGGAATTTCCTCAGAAAATAAAAAAATAGATTTTTGGGTCAATACCTTTTGACCCAGTAATTCTACTGATAGGATTGTACCCTGAGAGTCCCAAATCACCAATTCAAAAGAACCTATGCACTGCTATGTTTGTAGCAGTATTATCTGCAATAGCCAAGTGCTGGAAACAGCTTAAGTGCCCATCAGTAAATGAGTGGATCAAAAAACTGTGGTATACTTACACAATGAAATACTGCACAGCAGAAAAAAGAAGGAACTCCTACCCTTCACAACAGCATGGATGGATCTGGAGAGTATTGTACTAAGCTAAATAAGTTTGGAAAGGCAAACACCACATGATCTCACCTATAAGTGGAACCTAATCAACAAAATAAACAAGCGAGCAAAATAGAACCAGAGATGTGGAAGTTAAGAATAAACTGACAGTGACCAGAAGGGAGGTGGGTAATGGGGGACAGATGGGGAAGCATCAAGTCAAGGAACATGTACAAGGAACCCATGGACAAAGATAATGTGGGGTGGGCATTGAGTGTGGATGGTGGGGTGTGGGTAGGGAAGCTTAAAGTAATGGGGGAGAAATGGGGATAACTGTAATTGAACAACAATAAAAAAATCTTAAACATTGCTTGTAGAAATTTTTACTGCATATATCTCCTCAGGCAAGGGACATGAAATAAAAAATAAACAAATGGGACTACACTAAACTAAAAAGGTTTTGCACAGCAAAGGAAATCATTATAAAAATAAAACGACAACCCACAGAATGAGAGAACATATTCGCTGATACATCTGATATACGTCTAATATCCAAAATTTACAAAGTACTTACAAAGCTCAACACTAAAAAAACAAACAACCCAATTTAAAAATGGGCAAAGGACATGAATAGACACTTCTCCAAAGAAGACATACAGTTGGCCAATAGAAGTATCAAAAGGTGCTCAACATCACTAATCATCAGAGAGATGCAAATTAAAACCACAATGAGCTATCATCTCACACCCATCATAATGTCTATCTCCAATAAATCAACAAACCACAAGTGCTGGTGAGGATATGGAGAAAGGGGAACTCTTCTACACTGTTGGTGGGAATGCAGACCGGTGCAGCCACTGTGGAAAGCGGTATAGAGATACCTCAAGAAATTTAAAATGGATCTGCCTTTGCCCCAGTGATCACATTTCTGAATATATCTGAAGTATCTGAATATATCTGAAATATATCTGAAGGAACTCAAAACACTAACTTGAAAGAACATAAGCACCCCCATGTTCATTGCAGCATTATTTACAATCACCAAGATACAGAAACAGCCCAGGTGCCCATCAATACATGAGTGGATAAAAACTATGGGTTATTCACACAATAGAATACTACTCAGGTATAAAAAAGAAGAAAATTTTAGTCTTTGCAACATTTATGAATGGACTGGAGAACATTATGCTAAGTGAAATAAGCCAGTCAGAGAAAGACAAGTATCATATGATTTTACCCATATGTGGAGTCTAACGAACAAACAGAACTAACAAGGAAAACGGGGACAGACACACATGGCGAGGATGACAGGTAGCAGGGGTGGAGGGATTGAGCAAAAAGCAAAAGAGATTCATGTACATGGACAACAGTGTCGTTATTGCTGGGGGATTGTGCTAAAAGGTATTGTAAAAATAAACAAGAAAAGAAATTTAAAAAATAATTCTGACTAATGGCTAAAAATTGATGTAAAGATCAAATGGGAATACTGAAACCAGTCCTGAAGGAATAACTCTTGAGGACTCTGAATTTTCACTAAAAATGATACACTATATAAATTTTCTCACACTTACTTCCTTATATAATATTTTTCTTATCAGTGAGTCCCTCTCTGCAGTCATCTAAAGAGATGACTTGGCCCAAGTTTGAAGACAGTGGAGGCAGTGAAGGAGGGCTTCTCAATACAACAATTTATACATTTGGCTTTTTTTGTTCGGTTTCAGTTTTATATTGTTTGTTTTAAACAACAAAAAAATACATATACTTATTTACACCAAAAATGTATGTGAATGTGGACTTAATGTAATACCCAGGGAATTGTTGTTCATTTGGCTTCAAAACTTCTTGTGTGTAACTTTTTCTCATTTTTGTTAGTATTATCCTCTGGCTGCAATTAAGAAGTGACTGCTTTGTGGTTCCACTTTGTGGTGAGCGTGTGGAATACATGAGAATTACTAAAAGGGCATTATCCTGCAAGTTCATTACAGGTACTAAACTTAGACTTCTAGGGAATATAAGCCCATAAAATTTAATAAAGTGCTGGAGTGCAAAGCGGGTGAAGTGGAAAACTCTCAGAATTGTACTGACTTAACTAGATTTCTGATTGTATATGAAGTTGATCACTTGACAGTGATTTTCAAATCATTGGTTATACAGCTAGATGCACATAAATAATAGAAACGTCTGGTTTGTGTCAGACATATCTCAAAAGTGGCTTTCATAGAGTATAAAGCACATTGAGATATTGAGATTATAGTTTGCATATATATTTTATGGTGTGTTTATGACTCTGTGTATTTAAGCCTAAGGATTACAATGATTCATGGACCAGTTAGTGTCATAGGTTAAAAGTTAAATGATAATGCTAATGAGTTCAATATCATGGACAGAAATTTTACAAGGTAGAATTTACATTGTTAAATATAATTTTTTCCATACTTTACAACTCGATACTTTAGCTTGGCTATTTCCAAGATGTCTCACTGATCACAAAGAATGACATAAAGTGTCAATAACTTCAGCCAGGTAAGTATAACTAACCAAAATGTTACCTAACACATAGTGTTACATAAACATTAGCTGTTATTATTATTGCTACTACACAATAGATTAAAGGTAACCAGAAAGTCAATTCCTACTAATAGAAAATAATACTGCACACAATTATAATAAATGGTGGCAATTTTATAAGGTATAATAGATGTTGGCAAGTAAATGCACATGTTTATTTCCACTAAAATTTGACCTCATTTTAGCATCTATGAGAGATGATCTTATTGGGTAATGTTATCTTGAAGTGACATATTCTATGGATAGTTTTCTTAAGGAAGTATTTCTAATAACAGAGAGGACAGAGTAGACTGTTTCCTATTTTCAGATTTCCTAGTAGATGTGTCTAATACCTATCAAGGAATGACGGTATTCTCAATGCAAATCACACAATTTTCAATATGACTTTCTGCTACAGAAGTTATTGTAATTGCAATTATATCTAGAATTTTAAATGTTAAAATCTCATAAGAGAACTGAACTTTAATTAGTTTAAATCCTATTAGTCAATTAATCAGAGTGCATGTCTATTCAGAAGAAGTAAACACAATAACAGCACGTAAAGATCATCTGGCAGAGCAGATAACATAGCTCACAGCATCCTTTCACTACAGCAAATGTAGAACAATGAGGGAAGAAGCTTTCAGGTTGAGAGATTTATGCAAATCAAAAGTTTAAAAGGCCTTCGGGATAAGCACTGTAAAATATTGGTTTGCAACATTGTCATAAGAATCATGGTCTTCATAGTTAACCTTGAGTAACATCAGTTTTTATTGTACTTCCCTGTAAAATTTGCAGGAAGCCTGACATAATGCTTGTTTCAATTATCTCCTTTTCATCATTTCTGTCTGTTTATTCAATAACAATAACTTCCAAACAACTACTTTGCTAATTTTACTAAAATTAAGAAATGGCAAACAATTTTTGTTATTTATTTATTTACTGAATATATGGGAAAAGTATATAAAATATTTATTAAAAACCTTTAATATTATAAGATTTAACATTGAAACCCAGATAAAGGGTAGATAAATATTCACTACAATCATGAAAACAATTGGCTATCCATGAGGGTAAAGCTATATTTTCACTTTAAAGAATTCACAAAGCTAGTTTCAAATAAATTGCCAACATAAATATGGAGAAAACTGTAATATATTTAAAGTAAATATTGAAGAACTTTTTTTATTGTTGGTCAAGTACAGTTGTCTTCATTAAAAGTCTCAGAGGAGAATATAGGCAGGAAAATCTCACATACTCCACACAGCAATATTTTCACCGATATACCCTCTAGAGCAAGGGTCATAAAGGAAAGAATAAACAAACAGGATCTTGTCAAAATAAAAAGCTTCTGCATGGCTAAAGAAAACAGCATTAAAATGAAAAGAGAACCAACTATGTAGAAAAACATATTTGCCAATGATACATCAGACAAGAGTTTGATCTCAAAAATATATAAAGAACTCACACAACTCCACTCCAGGAAGACAAACAACCCAATTAAAAAATGGGCAAAGAATTTGAACAGACACTTTTCCAAGGAGAACACACAAAGTGCCCAGAGACATATGAAAGGATGCTCAACATCACTAGCCATCAGAGAGATGCAAATTAAAACCATAATGAGATACTACTTCATACTGGTGAGAATGGCCATCATAAACAAATGAACAAACAACAAGTGTGGAGAAAAGAGAACCCTTGTGCACTGTTGGTGAGAACGCAGACTGGAGCAGCCACTGTGGAAAACAGCATGGAATTATTTCCTTATTTAAATCTGTATTATTTTTTGTTTCTCTAAGATAATTATCTTGGATGAATCTCAGAATGACAAATCCTTCATTGAAATAATATTTAAATGGGAGGAAATGTGCTTAATAGGTTAGCTTTCCAAAGAGAAGAAATCTCTGAAACTCCCATACTAACAAAAGTAAAAATATATTATGCTAAGACATAAGTGAATACTTTAATAAAAGGTAACATACTCTATTTTAAGGAGAGTTCTCTTCTAATAGTATTAAAACTATATCATATAGAATTGACAGTGACCAGAGGGGAGGCTGGAGAGGGATAATGGGGGAAGGTAGGGGAATGGTCATCAAGGAACATGAATAAAAGATGGAGGGACAAAGCCAAAGGGGGTGGGATTGAGGGTGGGAAGTGGGGATGGGTTGGGCAGAGGTGGGCAGAGGGGGGGAAATGGAGACAACTGTACTTGAGCAATAAAAACAAAATAAAATAAAATTGGTCATAAAAGTATGCAAATGCCTACAGTGTGAAAGTCAAGTAGTATGAATTAAATGTTTATTTTATTTTTATTTTTTAAAGTAGAAAGACTTTGGTTTTTTTAAAATTTTATTTATTTAAAAATTAATTTTAAAAATTAATTATTTAAAAATTAATTAATTATTTAATTAATTTTGGAGAGAAGGGGAGGGAGAGAGAAAGGGATAGAAACATCAATGTGTGGTTGCCTCTCACATGGCCCCTATGGGGACCTGGCCCACAACCCAGGTACATGCCCTGCCTGGAAATCAAACCAGTGACTCTTTGATTCACAGGCCCACACTCAGTCAAATGAGCCATACCAGCCAGGACTGAATTAAACTTATTTAATAGATACTAAATACCTGTCATTTTGGTACATAGCACTTTATTTACCTCATCATTAAATGTCTCCCTGACAGTTGATGGAATTCATTAAAAGACTGACAAATCTTGTCACAAAATGTTAAGGTAAATGGGAGCTATTATTTGGACAACTATGTGGTCTCTAAGTAAATTTGCCAGAAAAATGGAATGGCCCATTAACAGTAAATGATAGCAAGATGTCTGAAATGGTGAGATTTATCAATAATTTGTCAGTACCCAAATTTAAGGTAATTACTTCAAATATGTGGTTAGATCACATGGTGCTTTAAATTGCACGATTCAGACATTTTGTAAACCAGGGCACTCTTCCCTCTGTCTCTGCATATGTACAAGCGAGATCTCTTCTAGATATTTCTGATGTAGCATATTTTGTATCTTAGTATCACAATACTTGTGACAACAGTTTGTCAGTGTATAATACTGTAAAGTACTACTTAATTGAGCCCCAAATAAGTTGAGTCAATTAATTATACCCCATAATATAAACATAAAAGCAAAATCCAAAGATAAACTTTACTCTGGGCCATGTTTGGGTAACTGATCTAATTGAGCCTTTGATCAATAATCCTGTTTCTGAACTCTAGTTTCTTCTGTTGAACATATAAGGACTTCTTTAGTATATGTTCTCAAATGCATGGCTGATTTACCTTAATACCTGTGTGGACTCCAAGAAGGAAGACTCATTTAATGTGGACCCTGAGAAGAAATTTATCTGCTGAGATGAACTCTGCACAGTCAACAAAAGGCCCAAATTTTATAAATAAATAAGAGCCTAGTGGCCATTTGTTGACAGTGGCTCCTCACCTACTCTTGGTACGAGGAAGAACCTGAGGCTGAACTCTTGGCTTCCCATACTGTCTGAATCACACTGTAGGGAAACCCTGGTTTTGTCTTTGTACCAATAACTGGGACCATACAGCCTGAACTGAACAATTTGGATACCTCATTTACATAAAATGGATCTAAATGGGAACCTGGGTGGGAAGATTCACTATAAAAGTCAGCCTCCTCTTTGTCTCTGGGGTCCACCATTGAGATTGCTACCTTAATCTGTCTCCCAGGCTACAGCTCCTTTCACTCAGATAAATGGTTATTATTCTTTATTACAGTCTAAAGTTAATTTTGGTTTACACCTGGTGAGAATCAGTGGGTCTCACCTACTTAACGTCAGATTGAATGGAACACATTTACCACTGGGTGAGGAAGAAGATCAGCATCTACCACTAAACAATAATTTTACTCTGGGTATTCACTGTGTCAGTATAAGCGAAGCAGGAATACTGTACTCCAGTGAGTTCCAAATACGAATAGAGCAGCCAGAGTAATATTGCAAAATGAAAGTCAGGTTCAGGTCATGTCAGTCCTTTTCACAAAACCCTCCATTTCTAAATGCAAAGTGGTATCCTCAATTAGACCAGAACCTAAGGAGTAGAAAAAGGACCTTAGTGGAAAAACTGATAAATCTGGATGAAATCTGTAGTTTAGTTAGAAGTATTGTATTAGTGTCAATTTCTTAGCTTTGAAAAATGCACTAGGGTCCCATAAGGTATTAACATTAGGGTAAGTCAAGTAAAAGCTGTACAGGATCTCTGTACTCTCTTGGCAGTTTTTCTAGTTACTTAGAATTATTTGAAAATAATTACTGCATTTAAGCAAAACAAAACCAAACCTCCATTTGTTTCCTGTGCTGCTCCCAATAAAAGTCAAAGGCCTTACACTGGCCCTTGAAACCCTCATGTCCTGACACCCGGTACTTCTCTGACCTCACCTCCCATTACTTTCTCACATTCTCTCTCACATTCTCACTCCTCTCACATTCTTATTTCCTCACTCTCCTCCGTTCACCAGGTGTGTTCTTATCTCAGGGCCTTTGCAGTGACTTCTCTCCTTGAAACTTGTTCCCTCCAGATATTCACAAGGCTCACCCCCTCACACCTTTCCAGGCCTTAACTGTTTTTGCTGCTAGCAAGTAAACTCCAAGAGGACAGGGATTTATGTATGCTTTTTTGTTTATTACTTTACCCCTGTATGAAGAACAGTGCTTGATATATAGTGAACACCTGATAAACACTTGGTGAATGAAGGAACAAATGCAATAAGAAAGAAAATATCCGGGAGATGGACAGCTGTACCAATACGGACTGGAGAGCATTAAGACCTTAAAATACATTTAAAATTTTTAATTTCATGAAATAATTTTTAAATGAGAAGGATTTCTTTTATTCATTGTTTCATCAGCCAGTATGTTATTTCTATAAGGATTCATACTTATTGTTATGGTTATTGCTAATAAAAATGGAAGCAAAAGTTACACGGAAACAGAGGTTGATTTCTACATCTTGAACAGAGTGTGGTCAGTAAAAATACTTTACTTTTGGACCCTGATACTAATTAATTAATATGACAGTTATTTTCAGAGATGCTGCATTTTGCTTTTGCTAGTATGTTGAAGAAAATATATTCGTGTAGATATAAGTTTTCAGTTTATTTGGATAAATACCTCTGAGCACAGTTGCTAGATTGTGTGGTAAGCCTAGATTTGCCTTTGTAAGAAACTGATAGACTTTCTTCCAGAGTGGCTGTACCATTCTGCTTCCCCACCAGCAGCGATTGAGCATTCCTGTTGCTCTACATTCTCAACAGCTTTTGTTGCTGTTAGTGTTTTAGACTTTAGCCATTCTGGGAGATATGTGATGGTATCTAATTGTTTTAATTTGCAATTCCCACCCTGGCTGGTGTGGCTAAGTGGATTGAGTGCCGGCCTGTGAACCAAAGGGTCTTCAGTTCGATTCCCAGTCAGGGCACATGCCTCAGTTGCCAGCCAGGTCCCCAGTAGGGGGCACATGAGAGGCAACACACATTGATGTTTCTCTCCCTCTCTTGCCCCCTCTCTTCCCTTTCTTTTAAAATAAATAAATAAATAAATGAAATCTTTAAAAAATTTGCAATTCCCTAATGACATATGATGTTTGGCATGTTCATATGCCATCTGTATATCTTTGTGAGGTGTCTTTCAAATCTTTTGTCTATTTATTAGTGGGGTTATTTATTTCCTTATTGTTGAGATTTAAAAGTTATTTGTATATATGGATATAAGTCCTTTATTGTATATGTGCTTTGCAAATATTTTTCCAAGTCTGATTTGTTCTTTCATTCAATAGTGTTTTTCACATATAAGTAAATTTAACGAAGTCCAGCTTAATCAAGTTTTCTCTCATAGATCATCTTTTGGTGTTGTAATCTAAAAATTGTTGCCAAATCCAAGGGCTCTGGATTTTTCCCAATGTTATCTCCTAGAAGTTTTTTAGTTTTGTGTTTTACATTTAGGTCTACATTTTGAGTTAATTTTTGTGAAAGCTATAAAGTCTGTGCCTAGATTTTTTCCCCTCATTTCCCGGTCTCCCTCTCTCTTTCTTTTTTTATACATCTACATTAAAAGCTGCACACAAGTGTTTATAGTGGCTTTATTCACAATTACCAAAAACTGGAAACAACCAAGTTCTTCGGTACATGAATAGAAAAACTGTGGTACATTCAAAATGTTATTTGGCAATAAAAGGAAATGAGCTGCCAAGCCATTAAAAGACATAAAGCTACCTTAAGTGCATATTGCTAAATTCCACACTCCTTTACGATTCCAGCTATATGACATCTTGGAAAAGACAGTGAAAAGATCAGTGGTTGCCAGACTGGGGAGTTGGAAAGGATGAATAAGTGGATTTTGTAGGGTGGTGAATCTATTCTGTATGATACTGTAATGGTGGATACATTTGTCAAAAACCACAGAACTATACAACACAAAGAGTAAATTGAATCCTAATGTAAAGTAAGGACTTTAGTTAATAACAATGTGTCAATATCAGCTTATCATTTATAAGAAATATACCACATTAATGCAAAATGTTACTAATAGGGATAGCTGGGGGTGGGGGGAGAAGGAGAGGTATGGGAACTCCATACTTCTTGCTCAATTGTTCTGTAAACCTAAAACTGCTTTAAAATATGAAGTCTGTTTAAAAAACAGTGTCCACCTTTTTTCTAAACTTTCACTTATCATCATATTTACAAGTGTTTCCTCTCTTTGTCCCCTTATGGCTGCCATTACTCATTGCTTCTGTTTGTCCTGATGTGACTTGACAAGCAGAGGTTTATTTAGATTTCTAGTTCAGGCAGGCATTTCAATTTAGACTAAACAATGAGATGCTAGAAAGATAAAAGAGTACTAAGTGTATATTTACACCCTACACACATATGCAGACTATGTGGGCATAAGCACACTGATATTCCTAACTTCCGCATTTGCAAGGCTATTGTTTTTAATGCAAAAGCTCTAATTTTATTGTATTGTAACATCAGAAGGACAGTTATTATTTAAGCAAAGATAACTGTTCATAAAGATCCACACCTATAAATTTTATCTGGACCTACTACTAGCAAACATTATGAGTGTGTCATTGTGCTGATGGTGGGCTACACTTTGTCAAACCAGAGGAGGGTTCCTCTCCCTCACCTACAAAAAGATCAACAAGTAAATGTCCAAATGCAAATGTTCTACTATTTCACATCCGTGTACTCCATAATATATATATTAAAACCAGGGATAAATAGAAAAGGATAAATTAGAGTTGGGGAACAAGGCTGGCATAGGTATATAAGTATGTAAGTGTGTGTGTGTGTGTGTATACACACACTATACATATTTATGTATAAGTATGTAAGTGTATATATATATTTATATATATAATGCAAGCCCTGTCCCCCAACTCTAATTTATCCTTTTCTATTTAACTCTAGTTTTTTAAAGGCAATTCCTTAACAATCCCTCATGGAGGTATCACTTCTATATGTTCTCCACTCCTTAGGATATGACTCATCCTGGCCAGGAAACTTGGAGCACACTTAGAGTTGCCAGGTGTTTGCTCAGATTGTTCTATCCCATCTTGGATTTCCTGTCCTTTCCAACAATATTTTTCTACACTTTTTGGTGCCAATATTATTCACAACAGAAAAGAAAAATCAGGGTGCTAACTAAAAGGACATTTTAAAAGTAAAAAACATCTGAGCTTAGAAATAAATTATTTGTGAAGGTTCAGGGAAGTACAGAGTTGGGGGCAGTTTCCAGGACTGTAAGTGGTATATTAGTTAGAGTTCTCCAGAGAAATAGAACCAATTGCACATACACACACATACACATATGGTCTTTCCAGAAAGTACCCAGTCATGTCATGTAATATGAAAAATAGAGACATTTATTGAAGAAGATACAAGATACAAGAAACATTGTACATAGGACAATGACACCCTAGTCTCCTCCAAAGTAGGCACCTTGGGACCTCACACAGTTCTAATCACCATCAGCTGCCCCATTGTATTTCCTGAATCTCACTGACTGTCTGAAATCTATTCCCTTTCAAAGGTGATTTTATTTTTTGGGAAAAGCCAGAAGTCTCAGGGCACCAAATCTGGGCTGTATGGGGAATGAGTCACCTGGGTGATTTGATGTTTCACCAAAAAACTCTGCAGGAGATGTGATGCATGAGTGGGTGTGTTATTCTGATGAAGCTGCCAATCACCAGCTGCCTATAGTTGTGGCCTTCTGAAGTATCCAAATAGTTTCTGTGGAGGGATATTAAAGCTTAATGCAAAATTTCATGCAGAGGCATTACTCTACTCAGTCAGTCATTTTGAGTATGATGGCCACACAGTACACATGGCCACTCAAAGGCATCTTCCACCCACCCTGACTAGTACAGTGCAGTTGTCATTGTTCACACATGTGCATTCCAGTCCACTCTCCTTGGCTGCCAGTTTACATCGATGTCATGCAAAGTATTCTTGTTATATTAACAATGGCTGGACTTTTTCTGGACAGACTTTCATGTATATCTAGATAGATGATAGACAGATGATGATGATGATGATGATGATGATGATAGATAGATGATAGATAGATAGATAGATACTATAAGAAATTGTCTCACATTATTATGGAGGCTAAGAAGTGACAAGATCTGCAGTCATTAAGCTGGAGACCCAGGAGAGCTGATAGTACCAGCTTATGGTTCTAGTGCAATTCTGAAGGCCTGAGAACCAGGAGAGAAGACAGTGGAAGTCCTATCCATAGCAAATTCAAAGGCAGAAGACCAATGGATTACCCAGCTCAAAAACAGGTAGAGAGAGCAAATTTTCTCTTACTTAGCCTTTTTGTTCTATTCAGGCCTGCAACAGACTGGGTGAGCCCCACTCACATTGGAGAGGTCAGTCTTTACTCAGTCTAACAAATCAAATGTCAATCTCATCTAGAAACACCCTCATAGATACACAAGAATAGTGTTTCACCAAATATCTGGGCACCACAAAGCCCAGTCAAGTTGACACATAAGTTAACTATTCCATGTGGTCAAGTTAATTGTGATGTTTTTACTAGCAGGAGAAGAAAGAATTGACTCCTAGACATGCATGGTATGAAATTGCAAGGAATATCCACTTTGGAAATATTGTTTGGAGCCTAGGAAATATTTTGAGACTCTAGATTTACCTTTGGTGAAAATATAAGTCATAGAATGGATGAAATTTCCTAGGAAGAACACATAGGTCCATTAACTCTAATGTTTATCGAATAGCTATTATATGATGGATAAACAAGAAGCACTAGGAATGTAATAGTTGACAAAATAGAAACAATTCCTACCATAATAAAACTGAATTTTGAGGGAGAGAGAAGGATAACAAATAAATAAACCGATAAATTATTCCATCAAAAGCATGGTAAATGGAACAAAGAAAATATTAGCAATAAGTTTTAAAGAGATGTAAGAAGGCAACCTGACTTAATCTGGAGTTCTTGGGAGAGTGACATTTATACTAAGACCTCAAGATTGTGTAGACTAAGCAAAAGAAGTATGGTGGAATACAGTTTTGTGTCTGGAAATTCGCCATGGAGAGGAAAAGTGTCAAAAAGCAAGACTGTAGAGATAGCTGAGGTCAGATCATGCAGTAAGAATTTTTCATATTCCAGGCAGTAAGACATATTTAATAGATTAAATTATTGGTGACAATTCTTCACTCACCTACAGTAGCATTATGTAGTTGCCTCTTGTCGTGGCTTTGGGATAAGCATGTATAGTTCTTTATTTCTTGATTTGGAGTTTGACAATGTGATTTCTTCTGGGAGGTGAGATGTCAGCAGATTTAACATATGCAGAAGTTTAAAATGTGCATGCATTGTTGGGATTTCTCTCTTGCACGTTTGCCACCCCCATGAAAAGAATATACTCAGCCAGATTATTTAGTAGTCAAAGGAGAATGAGAGACTTATGGAGCAGACCTGGAGCCAAGCTGTCATTGGAAGTAAGCCCAGTAGACTTTGTCTAGAATCCTGAACTTTAGCCAACTGGAAGACGTGATAGTAGAATAAATCATTGTTGTTCTATGCTCCTGAGCTTTGGGATGATTTGTCACACACCAAATACTGACAAAAACAGAGGCCTTGAGGAAAAATAATGTTTAAGGGGTCAGTTAAGGTAAAGGAACCAGAGGGATAAAAAGGGCTAAGAAGAATAAATCAGAGGTAGAAGGGAAATAATGAGGGAATAGTGGTGAAGAAACTAGGATTAAGGGAAATTTCAAATGGTCAAATTCCACAATAGATAATATCACTAAGATTCAAAGTAAAAACAAACCACTGCCTTTGTAAATTAAGGGTACATTTTGGGTGACTTTTACCATAATAGACTCAGTCAGTTTGGGGAAAACAGAAACAATATTTCAGTGAGTTGAAAAATAAGTGAAAGGGAAGAGAGTAGAGATGGGACCTGTACACTAGTCTCAAATGCTGCAATGACATAGAGGAAGGTGGAATGAAAGACTAACATGAAGACCACTAGAGTGTAATCATAGTTGAATTTGTTTCCCTGCCAAGCAGAAGTAAATGGAGCTACTCAGGAAGAGTTGAGTGGGACTCCACATGCTGCCAGAGGAAGAACTGATGTGAGGCCAAAGAGGGCATTTATCACACAGGAGAAAGGAACCATGTATTAAATCTAATTTGCTAAGGACAGGATTATAAATTATCTCTTGGAATTGATTGTTAGTCTACTCATGTCACGAAAGTATGACAAAGATTTTCAGAGTCCCAGAAATGCTCTGTTAGGCTTAGGACTGTGTATTGGATATTTTTGTATGCACTTGTGTATACTTGGGACTGGACACATTTTTTCTTTGCCTTAAGTGAAGACTCGAAGAGAAGGCATGGTCAAGGTTACTTCTTTTGGAGTGAATATGTGTTGAACAGGCTTCTGGAGATCAGAATGAGGCAGAAGTTTAGACAACCCTGGGGGACTCTCATAGCAAAATGAGAGAACAGTAAGTATTTATTTGACTGTTACAGTTTTAGGAAACCAGCTAATTATGAGAATATTCTGACATGTTCACTAAAGATAGCCTTTGAGAAACAATTGGTAACAGAAATTCTAAGAAGTTGTGGCATAAATTTCTAGTTGCTGTCCCAACATTTATTTTCTCTTTGTTTCTTTGTATGTAACCTCCAACTTTATTCAGGTGGCAATGTTCCCAGCTAAAATAATGCATTTATCAGTTTCCCTTGGTACTAAAGTGGTCATTTAACTGAGCTATGACCAGTAAGGTGTAAGCAAAAGCTGTTAGGTAGAGAAGACAGACAGCTAAGCATGTGCCCCTCCCCTTTCCCGTGTCCTGATTCCTACAATGCAAATCTGATGGTTGGGGCTGCAAACACAACATGGTACTACTGAGAAGACCTTGAGAATGCACATCATAAACTAAGAGTGGAAAAGCAGGAACAGAGAAGGAAGGTGGGTCCCTCGCAACTATACAGCCAACGCATTCACTGCAGACTGCTTTTATGTGGGATAAAATGCCGTACTGCTTTGTATGTTTAAGCCATTGTTCTCTCTGGCTTTTTGTTTTATGGAGCTGAACATGAGTCCATCTGGATATATAAAGTTAGCTGGAGGTTTTATGGGCAGCAGGACCTTTCAATTTTTGACAAGGGGAAAAAACTTAAAAGACCCCTTTATGGAGAGAAACCAGGTGAAGGGAGTCTGGGCCATGAATTTCCCAAGAACTGCATTAAGGAATTAACCTCTCTGCTTCTCAATTTTCTCATTGACCAAACTAGGAGGCTGAATTTGATCACTAAGGCTTTTTTCCAGGTTGAAAATTCTGCAATTTTACAGGAGGGACTAAAACACACACCAGTGTTGCCTTTCAAGCCCTGGTGAAAAAACATCCATTGGAGAGAACTGTGTGGTTTTCTTCCAGCAGGGAGAGGTGAGTCTGAATTGAATTCAGTTGAAACCCTGCCTGAGGCAGCAGGGTTGTCAGCCAATTTCCCTTGGCACAGAGTTGCTACTACTTTGGGGTCGGGTCACGGTTGCCATGATTGAGGACCATTTGGTTGGAACAAATGTCATTCATTTAAGCAGGTTTAAGCATTCTTTGCCCAAGTAATATGAAATTATCTTACTGAGTCAAAGAGAGTACTAGAATGGGAAGTCCCAACAGGGAACCGGGAACTGCAAAGTTGAGAAGTCCCTGTCTTTATGTGTCTAATCAAAATGACGTGTAGCCTTTGCTTCCCTGTCCTGCTTCTCACTGATGTTAGTTTCTCTGCTACAGCGCTTACAAGGTAGGAAAATGAAAATGGCTTCCCCAGCGCTACATAATCTCCTTTCAAACTAGTATACCAGACTGCTTTAGACTCCATGTCATTCAGACTCTTAATTGAATCTGATTGGCTCCGTTTTAGTTAGCAATGGCCTTGGGTAGGTTTTAAGGTCATAGGGTACAGAGCAGTCAGGGCTTAGGGACTGCTTCTCTAAAAAGAACTGTGTCTGGAAAAGGATGATTTGCATTTTCAGAGAAAACAGCAAGTAGATCTTCCAGCATTGCATTACAAGGTAAGAGCTCCTCCCGTGGGACTCTGTGGCACAGGGCGAGCATTCATGCATCATATTAAGATATTAGGTAGTGCTTCCTAACCTACCTGGAGAGGTAAAAAATACGTCACTATTTCCAGTTTGTAACATTTGTTACATGTGTGCAATTAGATGTGTTTATGGGTTTACTTTGAAAGATTATAGCAAATTAAAATAAAGTTTGTAAATTTCTTCTGAGAATCTAGCAGCATCCATTTAGATAACTAAACTGTCAGAAGGATTGAAAACTGCTAATTTAGCCAGAAAAATTTATCTGTTTCTCTAACTCTTGTCACAACCTTTCTACTTTATGCAGACCTTGTCTGTATTATTCAGCACTTCCTATCACTACCTTAACCAGTTCCAAACTCCATTATTAGTAGATCACCTTGATAATTAACTAAATGTTTCTATATTTTAATTGGCTAGAATTCATTATTTTATAACACATTTACAATTATTTTTATGTGAAAGCCATTTCCTAATGGATATTCTTGATTTTTTTCTTTATTGTAATAATACAGGTACAGTAGTTACCTGGTTTTTCAAAATATGTTTTCTTTTTCTTTAATCCCTTAAGTACAAAAAAATGAAATGCAATACAGAGAGAATATACTAGCATACAAGTAAGATGATCTGGATTTAAAACTTACTGGTTATGATATCTTGAATCCATAGGAACTTCAATTTTCATTATGCAAAGTAACCAAAATAGTATCTGAATTTACTACTCCACATGACTATTAAATTTATCAAATTAAATAATGATTATACAAATAATTTATAAAGGGCAAATATGTGCAATATCATAAAATAGTATCAACAGAGTGTTTATCCACCTCTCCATATCTTGCAAGATGATGAATAGCCATTGCTGAAGTGAGTAAAAGTAGATGAAGCACAAATAAATTGGGTCACCTGGGCTCCAACTGGTGAACATCGCAAGTGTAAACAGTCCTCTATGTTATGTATGAATGCAACATCATGGTTAAGGGCAAATCGATGTCCTATTTCATTAAGGAAGCATGTCTATACAATATAACAGGAGGGCTTTTAGGGAAGATTCTTTATATTTAAATGTGATGCTTGCTAATCAGTCAGCATTTATTTTCTAATCAGGTAAACTGCCAGACCACTGATTTGACAAGAATCTTATGAATTAGTTTAAATGTATTCTTGACATGTAATCAATATCTCCAGCAAATTTCAAGGATGCAGTTCCATGTATACATCCTTACTAGATATATCAAAATGCAACTTATCTGAAGCTAATATTATCAAATCACTCAAGAGCTTAATTTTGGCTCAGTAATTGATGTCTATACAAATGGCACTGGAGAGGCTGAAAAGACAACCTAATAGAATATGAAACTATGATCTTATCTTCCTCATACTTTCTCAAAATACATTAGAGCAGATATAGTTAGACATATAAAAATACCCTAATTTGTGAGTATTATATGCCTTCTCTAAATGAATTTCATATTCTGAGATCAGAAAGTGTTCAATCATGTAGATCAGGAATTGCATTAATAGTGTATTTTACTCACTTAAAGTCTTTTATTGATAGCTTGTTGGTGTTTCGCCCTGTTTTTTAAGAACAGATTTCTTGTCTCAACTGTCTAGTGCTAGTGTAGTCATCTTTCCAGCTATTCCAGGTGTGCACACAGGCTGTGGCTCCAGACCCATTATCATGAAGAAGTAAACTAAAAAAACAAGTACAAGTTAAGGAAACAAACTGACTCTCAGAGCTCTAGCTATAAGGAAAAACTCTATATACCACTTTCCTTTCAGACATGACACTGATTTTTTTAGGAGTCCATCTGAAAATGGTGGTCCAGACTGATTCCTCTCTGTCAATGCCTTACCACCTGACCCTGGCAAGTGGACAGTCAGATCAGACCAGAGAACTGCAGTAAATTCTACAGTGGTAAGACAAGGCAGTGCTCTGTCCTTGACTTCATGGAAAAGAAAAGACAATGCATCTTCAAAGAATTCCCTAGAGCAAAGGGGGATCTTATAAAAATATACTCTAACATAAACAGACTTAGGGGTATATGAGAAAAAGCAGCATGGGTTGGCTTGGAAAAGGATTACAGAGAAATGCAGTGAAATATTTAGTGGCCATCCCTGCATGCTAGAAAGAGCTGTTGATCAATTAATTGATTGATTATTTAAACATTTTTCCTTACCAATAGGCTTAGAATTCTCTATGGTAAACATGAATTACTTTTGTAATATAAAATGTAAAAATAAAAGCCTGCCTGTACTATGATTATGACATTGCATCAAAGGTCTCTGTTGAGTGTATTCACACAGTCAAGTGATGTGGTAATTTTTATGTCTACAGTAAGGACCAGATATGATGGAAGAAGATGCTGGATTTTTCAACTACAGGTCGGCATTGTTTCCTCCTTTCAGAATATAAGCTCTTAAAATTACTATATGTTTTTTATTATCTACCACGAACATTACTAAAATAAGTTTTTGTTACATTTGAATAAATCTAGTGAGAGAATGAATTACTACTTATCCTCAACCTGAGCAATGCTTCTTCTATTTGTACAGGATGAAGCTTTTATGGGTTCATGGTCAAACTGAAAAAATAAGGAAAGTGTGATGAGCTTTATGTGAACATAAATTTATTGAACTTTTTATACTTTATCTTTATAAATGATGATGATAGTAGTTCCCTCCTCCTCACACATGGTTTATCCTCATTACTCATGAATTCCATATTTATAAATTTGCCTACATTCTGAAATGTGTGGACATGCACAGAGCTAAGAAAATTTGAATCACTCAATGGGCATCTTCTCACTGAGGTCAAACAAGGAGAACAAGAAGCATGTCTTCTTGTTTCAGTTCACGTATTATTACAAACATGTCCTTTTTGCAGGCCATTTTAGTGCCCGTTATTTGCATTTTTGTGGGGTTCTAAAAATACTTTTCTGTTTTAAATTGTCCCTGAGCACTTCAATCAGTGTTCCTAAGCACATGAAGGCTGTGATGTGTCTTATGGAAAAAATACAGGTGTTGGTGTGTTTTATTCAGGTGTGAGATGTGGCACTATTGGGTGTGAGTTCAATGTTAAATAAAACAACAATACATATTAAATAAGTTGTCCGTAAGCAGCAACATACATAAAGTAAGATGATATATGATTGACTGATTAAAATTTTGTGACCAGAGGGCTTTCAAGTAGCTAACCTTGTAGTTCCCCTAAAAAGAAGGTTCAGTATTTGCTAATGAAGGTTTCCTAGCAATTTTATAGAGCATAATTATCAAGAATAATATGTATATATATAGTTTTTAATGTTTCAATTTGGTAAAAAGGAAATTCAATAACGATGTTAATTTTCACAAATTCCTGTATTAAATATATCTATAAAAATTTTAGTTTTGGATAAACTCACCTTCATTTACTCAGACATTATTTATTAAGTATCTTTTATTCTCTACTAGGCTTTGTTGAGGGAACAGTGGTGAGGAAGACAGTGACAGTATCTGCTGTTTTGTAATACATATTTTAGGGGTAGGAACAGACTATCCCCCAAAAGACAAGTAACTATATGAACAAAATGACTTTACATGGTAATTTAGGTTACAAAATGTACAAAGAAAGGACCAAGATCAAGAATGAGAATGGTGAAACTTACTCTAGGTAGTTTGGCCACAGCAGGTCTCTGTGGGAAAGTAGTTTTTAAGATTGAAACCTGGAAGGATAAAGGGAATGAGTAACTCGGCAAGTGGGGAGAACATTCCATTCAGAGAAGAGGTCCTATGCTGATACCATGAGGTGGAAATATGCTTGACGTAATCAAAGAACTGAAAGATGACTAATGTGGCTAGAAGGTAAGGAGATTGGAACAAAGTATTAGTGGAGGCATAGGGGCCAAAGGATGCAGGAACTGTAGGCTCTGGTACAGTGTGGAGTTTACCTCATTGTTATCAGAAGCCACAGGAGGATTTTAAGGAAACTATTGACATGATTCCATTTGCATTTAAGACCACTTTTGCTGCTGGTGGAGAATGGATTGGAGAGGAGAAAGCATTGAAGTGAAGAGACCCAGTAAAAAGTTCACTCCAATAATGTGGGTGTAAGATCAAAATGGTGTAAGAAAGGTGAAGTAAAGAGACCAAAACTAAAGAATCTATTGGTGATAGAATCATCAGGACTGGGTGATAAATTCAAAGTAGGGTGAGGGAAAATAGCCCTTCAAGGATAGCCCTAGGATTTTTGATGTGAGTAATGTGACAAATAGTGATATCATTTACTGAGATGGGGAAATATTGACTGGTAACCTCATCTACAGATGTATTTCCTCATTTATAAAATAGGAATAATAATGTTTATAGAGCTGTTCTGAAGATTAAATAAAGTATGCCATGTAAAACACTTATCATAGCATTTGAAGTGCTATAATCAAATGCAGGTCCTGCTGCCTGCTGCTACAAAATCCAATACTCGAGAGGCAGGTAAAAGAAAGTGGTTTTATTCAGATGCCAGCCACCTGGAAGATGGGGGACTCATGTCTCAAAGCCTCTCTTCTTGGGAAGATGACAGGCTAATGTCTCAAAGCCTGGGGCTTTGAACCACATAATACAAGCTAGTCTCCAGGGAGGGGTGGAAGGGTAGAGATTGAGGTCAGCCTTGGGGCCAGTGATCAGTCATGCCTACATAATGAAATCCCGATAAAAAGTCAGGACACTGAAGCTCAGGTGAGGTTCCTTGATTGGCACTACTCTTCATATTGTCACACATCCTTGTGCCAGGAAGGTCATGTGTCCTGACTCCATATGGGGAGGACAATGTAAGTTTTATGTTTGGGACCCTCCCAGACTTGCTTATGTCTCACTAACTTGTTCTGATTTGTATCCTTTTGTTATAATAAAATTGTAATCACAAGTATAGTGCTATGTTGATTCCATGAGTCATTTGAGTGAATTATTGAACTTGAGGATAATAGGAACCCCCAAATCTATAACTAGCTGGCTTCAAATGAGGGTAGCCTAGGGATCCCTTAACTTGTGGTTGGCATCTGCAATAAGACTAGTCTTGTGGAGGACTGTGCTCCTACCCGTGAAATTTGGTCCAGCTCTGGGTAACAGGTGTCAGAAGTCATTGCAGCTTGTTTTCCATTCCTCTTTCAAATAGTTAAACCTCTTTTAGTAGAAACAACTCTTAGCTAAATATTGATGCTTTTTAACATAAGGTACTTCTCCCCTGTTAAAAGGAGATGGTTCTTTAACAGTGATAGATTCATTCACATGATTTATTTTGCAAGATAACTGTATTGTCACCATCCACTTAAGAAGATATAAAAAAGAGAAATCCAGAAATAGATTGGTTACCTGAGGAATTTGCTTTACATCTTAAATGAATATAAAATAAAAATAAAAAGTCTGAGAAGACGAGAATGTAACTCAGGATTACTGCCATAGATAGGTGAAATTAGATTGCCATGGTTCCATTGAGAAAGCACAAAATGTATAAGATCTCTGTGTGTTTCTAAAATATCTCTACATTCAGTTTCTAAATAAATTTAAAGACATTAACATGATGAAACCACACATGGCCATTCCTAAACAATGGTAAAAATAAACCTGAACACTCAGTTCTTTTAATCTGGAAGATGCTCTTGCATATTTGATTAAATGTAGCTTTGAGAGACTTAAACCAAAGAATTATATGTTAAGACTATTCTTCACATATTCTTAATATGTTAAGACTATTACAGAAAAAATATGATTTGTTCTTCACTCATATCATTGAACATTCCTTAAAAGAAAGGATAATATTTCAAATGTTTCTTCCTGCTATTTATGTGACAATGTCAGTGTTTTTTTTAATGTTATCATTTTATCTACATGAGTTTATTAAACAAATCAGAAGGTTTACAGACTTTTTATTTTTGGAAGCAGCTCCGGATCCTTGGCTCCAGGTGGTGGCTTCATGGCCCAGAATACCCAAATGAATCCTTCAGTTGCCTCTGTTCCAGATGGAGTTAGGTTGGAAGAGCCTCAATTTAAGAGCCAAAGGCAATTTTAAAAGCATTTCCTTTTTTACCAGCAATTCTGAAAGATACAATTCAAAAGCTAGAGTAGCACTTTTCAACCACCTCTGTCTGTGTTCCTTAAATTTCTTGCACACAGGAGGCTCCTAAGAGTTCTTTACAGGTAAAAACCCAAAGGGTCTATAGCACCCATCCTCTACCTGTCTTTCTCTCACTCTCCTCCAGCTCATGACTGTCTTCTTGATCTCTTAATAATGAAGACCAACCTGCCCTCCTGCCCTCTTAGTGAAAACCCTTTCACTTTAAGAAAGAATTTCAGTGCAAGGATTAGGAAGTGAGTTTGAAGGGGGCTCTTTCTCACGCTGTCATAAGAGGAGGCCTAAATAATCACAATGCTGTCATTTTTTCTGCATATCTCTCTTGTCTTTGTTGGAAGAATGAGTAAGAGCATCCCATCTTTTCTGATGTACCCATTCTCATTGCAAGTCTTTATGAAAATATCTAACATTCTAAATCATGTTATACACAAGAGTAGCACTCAGTTGAGCCAACAGATTGTTGACATGATGATAAATGTACTTTTAAAAAGAATTATGTGTTTAGGAAGGTTTTTATGACAGCTTTCATTCATACATTCTCACCATTACAGGGGTCCAGCTCAAAGAAGGCCACACTATTAGGCAGGCTAGGGACATTTCTGTACAAATGTTGACATAAGCACCTAGATGGCTAGCTAACTATTAATAGCTTGCTTGCTTGCTCATTTAATTATTTGTTTAATTTTTTATGAGATGAAACTATTAAATGAGAACATTTTGAGAAAATATTCCTCAGGATGGATGTAAATGACTCAGATTTGCCTTTATTGTAAATACCATGCATTTTATTACAGCAGAGAAGATGGATGACCAGTTTCAAATTGCTTTTCCATTGTTATTCCTCCTTTAGCTAGATTAGATAGAATTGGTATTCAACAACGGGAAGGCTAGCTGGGTGTCTCAATTATTGTTGTTTGTTGCTTTTGTATCTCAACCAAGCAAATCACCTCCTCACCCACTGTCAGCATATTCTGTATTTCCTTCTGGGAGGTAGAAAATTTTATTCTTTTATATTTCTGCTTGCTCTCCCTTGGATTATTGTTTTAGCAAAACTTAACTAGATTCAACACCATCAATATTTTAGTTAGATTTCTGTTACATCTTCACTAACATTAGCATTTTTGGATAATTATATGGTTCATTACAAAGAAGATAGGCTTTGTTTGATTGCTGCATGCTTTTTGTTGTTTTTGTTTATTTGTTTTTTATATTCAGTGCACTTAAAGGGAACTTTATTATTCTGGTGTTTTCCATTACCAAGTGATTTAGCATGCAGTATCTTCTCTCAGGATTGCTGGTACCTTCTATAAATGCAGTCATTAGAATGAATTCCCTGCTACTTAATTGGGTTGCAGTTGTATTCCTGGTTGTTTTACACTCTAAAAATTACATTTTAATATAACTTATAATACTCATTTTCTGTTTTGCTCCTTTTTTTGAGGGGGTGGTTAAATTACTAGATATAAGCTATTCTACCACAAGGAAAAAGCTGTTCTAGACCTCTGAGACATCTGGAAAATGAACTTTGAAATTTCGGGGGTATCAAAAAATATCATTGTCATACAACAGGGCTGAGAAATAGAAACATCTTCAAGGTCTAGGATATGGGACCTTCCCCTCCCCCACTAGCTGTCATCTGATCTCCATCTAGGAGTTAGTCTCTGTCTTGCTTGTTAGTTCATTAGATTCCACATATGAGTGAAATTATATGGTATTTGTCTTTCTCTGACTGGCTTATTTCACTTAGCATAATCTTCTACAGGTCCATCCATACCAGTTGCAAAAGGCAAAATTTTCTTCTTTTTTATGGCTGAGTAGTATTCCATTGTGTAAATGTCCTATAGCTATTTTATCCATTTATCTACTGAAGTATACTTGGGCTTCCATATCTTGATTATTGTAAATAATGCTGCAATGAACACAGGGGCACTTGTGTTCTTTTGAACTAATGTTTTGGGTTCTTTCAGATATATTTCCAGAAGTGGGATTGCTGGGTGGGTCAAAAGGCAAATCCATTTTTTGAGGTGTCTCCACACTGTTTTCCACAGTGGTTGGGTTGCAAATTTAAATAGAGTTCCCACGAAAACAGCAACCTGAGGGTGTTGAAAAGAGAAGTATGAAGTGGTCTGGAAGAGGAACATTGCAGACAAAAGAAACAGCAAGTGTAGCATAGTCAATAATATTGTAATATCTATGTATGGTGTTAGATGTGTACTTGGAAAAAATATTCCAAGCAAACGGACATGAAAAAAAAAAGGTGGGGTAGCAACACTTAACATCAGACAAAATAGATACCAAAACAAAGGCCATAAAAGGAGACCGAGAAGAACACTTTGTAATACTTAAGGAATTAATCCATCAAGAAGATATAACCATTGTAAACATATATGCACCCAACACAGGAGCACCAAACTAAGAAAATCTTGGAGGACTTCAAGAAAGATATGAACAGCAACATACTCAAAGACTGGGGGATTTTAATGCCCCATTGTCAACAATGGATAGATCTTCTAAACAAAGAGTTAACAAGGATATTTTAGCATTGGACAATACTCTAGCTCAAGTGGACTTAATGGATATATACAGAACTTTTCACCTCAAAGAAACAAAATATACATTCTTTTCAAATGCATATGGAACATTTTTAGTGATAGACCACATAGTCAGACACAAAACAAGCCTTAACAAATTCAAGAAAATTGAAATCATATCAAGCATCTTCTCAGACCACAAGGGCTCGAAACTAGAAACCAACATCAAGGAAAAATCCCCAGAACATTCAAATCATGGAGACTGAACAACAAGCTATTAAATAATGAATGGGCTAACAATGAGATCAAGGAAGAAATCAAAAAGTTTCTGGAAACAAATGAAAATGAACTCAAAACAATCCAAAACTTATGGGACACAGCAAAGGCAGTCCTGAGAGACAAGTTCATAGCAATACAGGCCTGCCTAAATAAAAGATACAAAAATTTCAAATGAATAACCTAACCTTACATCTACAAGAACTAGAGGAACAACAACAAACAAAGCCCAGAGCAAGAGGAAAGAGGAAAATAATCAAGATCAGAGCAGACTTAAATGACATAGAGACTAAAAGAACAATTCAAAGGATCAATGAATCTAGGAACTGGTTCTTTGAAAAGATAAACAAAATAAAAAAGCCTTTAAGCAGACTCATCAACAAAAAAAAAAGAGAGAGGACCCACATAAATAAAATCATAAATAAAAGAAGAGAAATCACAACTGATGCCATAGATAAATAAAGGATTGTAAGAAATGACTATGAACAACTATATGCCAAAAAATTTGACAACCTAGGAAAATGGACAAATTTCTAGAAATGAATCTTCCAAAACTGAGTCAAGAAGAAGCAAAAAGCCTGAATAGAAGGATAACAACTAGTGAAATTGAAGAAGTAATCAAAAAACTTTTTGTGTGCCATTCCAGGGCACACAAAAGCCCTGGAATGGTTGGCCTCAGAGGCAAATTTTACCAAACATATAGGGAAGAGCTAACTCCTGTCCTTCCCAAACTATTTCAAGAAAACTCAAGGAGTGGGAAACTCCTACACTCTTTTTATGAGGCTGGAAACATCCTAATTCCAAAACCAGGTAAAGACACAGCAAAGAAAGAAAACTACAAGCCAATATTGTTGATGAACAAGATGCTAAAATCTTCAACAAAATATTGGCAAACCATATCCAGCAATACATCAGAAATATCATACACCATGATCAAGTGGGATTCATCCTAGGGATGCAAGGATGGTACAATATTCACAAATCAATAATCATAATCCACTACATAAAGGAAATGAAAGACAAAACCCACATGATCATATAAATTGATGCTGAAAAACCATTTGATAAAGTACAGCACCCATTTATGATAAAACCCCTCAGCAAAGTGTGAGTAGAAGGAGCATACTTCAACATAACAATGGCCATATACAAGAAACCTATGGCCAACATCATACCCAATGGACAAAAACTAAAAGCTTTCACCCTAAATCAAGAACAAGACAAGGGTGTCCACTTTCACCATTTCTACTCAACATAGTATTGGAAGCTCTAGCCACAGAGAACAGACAATAAAAAGAAATAAAAGACATCCAAATTGAAAAGGAGGAAGTGAAATTGTCATTATTTGCAGATGACATAATAGTGTACATAGAAAACTCTATAGGCTCCACAAAAAACCTCCTCATCCTAATTAGTGAATGTGGTAAAATAAAATAGATATTTTATAAAATAGAAACAAAGTCAATATTCAGAAATCGAAGGATTTTTGTACACCAACAATGAAATACCAGAAAGAAATTAGGAAAAAAAAATCCCATTTACTATAGCAACAACAAAAAAAATGAAGTACCTAGGAATAAACTTAACCAAGGAGGTAAAAGGCCTGGCCTCAGAAAACTACAGAACACAGAAGAAAGAAATTAAGAAAGACACAAATAAATGGAAACATATACTGTGTTCATGGATTGGAAGAATTAACATCATCAAAATGTCCATTCAACCCAAAGAAATATATAGATTCAACACAATTGTTATTAAAATACCAATGCCATACTTCATAAATATAGAACAAATATTTCAAAAATTTACATGAACCAAAAACAACCCCATTTAGCATCAGCAATATTGAGAAAGAAGAACAAAGTAGGAGGGATCACAATACCTGGTATCAAACTATATTACAAGGCCACTGTAATCAAAACAGTATGGTTGTGGCATAAGAACAGACACATAGATCCATGGAACAGAATAGAGAGCTCAGAAATAAACCCATGTCTCTATGGTCGATTAATATTTGACAAAGAGAGCAGTTGCATAAAATGGAGTAAAAATAGCCTCATGACAAATGATGTTGCAAGATCTGGACAGCTACATGCAAAAAAATGAAACTTGACCAACAACTTATACCATACACCAAAATAACTCAAGATGGATAAAAGACTTGAATATAATTCATGACACCATAAAATTCCTAAAGGAGAACATATACAGGAAAATTAAAAATATCCCACTCAGCAACATTTTCACTGATATGTCCCATAGGGTAAGGGATATAAAGGAAAGAATATATAAATGGGACTACATCAAATTAAACTCTTCTGTACTGCTAGAGAAAACATGAGCAAAATGAGAAGGGAACCAACCATATGGGAAAATATATTTGCCAATGATGCCTCGGACAAGGGTTTGATCTCCAAAATACCTAAAGAACTCACACAATTCCACTCCAGGAAGACAATCCAATTTAAAAGTGGGCAAAGGACCAGAACAAACACTTCTCCAAGGAAGACATACAGAGCACTCAGAGACATATGAAAGGATGCTCAACATCACTATCCATCAGAGAGATGCAAATTAAAACCACAATGAGATACCACCTCACACTGGTCAGAATGGCCATCATTAACAATTCAAGAAACAAGTGCTGGCAAGGATGTGGAGAAAATGGAACCGTAGTGCACTGTTGGTGAGTAGGCAGAGAGTTATAGCCACTGTGAAAAACAGTATGGAATTTCCTCAAAAAACTAATGATGGAACTGTCTTTTGACCCAGCAATTCCACAGCTGGGATTATACCCTAAGAATTATGAAACACCAATTCAAAAGAACCTATGCACCTCAATAGTCATAGCAGCATCATTTATAATAGCCAAGTGCTGGAAACAGTCTATGTGCCCATCAGTAAATGAGTGGATCCAAAACCTGTGGTACATTTATACAATGGAACACTATGCAGCAGAAAGAAAGAAGGAACTCCTACCTTTTGCAACAGCACAAATGGAATGGGACAGTATTATGCTAAGTTAAATAAGCGAGTCAGTGAAAGATTGAAAAGACTTATAGGTGAGATCATATGGTCTCACATGAGGAACCTAATGAACAAAACAAACAAGCAAGCAAAATAGAACCAGAGGCATGGAAATAAGGAACAACTGACAGTGACCAGAGGGGAGGAGGGAAAGAGATAAGGGGAGAAAGAAGGGGAAGAGTCTAATAAAGCAACAGGTATAAATTACCCATGGACATGGACAACAGGGTGGGGATTGATTGTGGGAGCAGGGTTGGGCAGAGTAGAGGAGAGCAAAGGGGGAAAATCGTGACAACTGTAATAGAACAACAATGAAAAAATGTCAAATGTTATATGAAATATAATTTAAAGAACTCTGAAAGGCAAAAAGATTTGCACAATAGAAAACATCATTTATTCAAGTAGGAAAACTCAATATCTTAGGGATCAATCTATAAATTTAATACAATTTAAATCATAATGCCAATAAAGTATGTTTTAGACCTATGTAAGCAAAAGTTAGCAAAATTAAAGAAAAACACTTTAAAAGCAAGAAAAAAAAACAGGAAATTTTGAAAAAGAAAAATAATAGATGAAGAGAGGGAGAAATTAGCCTTATGAAATACTGAAGCTTATTATAAAGTGAAATATTAAAAGAGTTTCATATGGCCCTGGCTGGGTAGTTCAGTTTGTTAGAGCAGCATCATGATACACCAAGGTTGTGGGTTTGATCCCCAGTCAGATCAAATGCAAGAATCAACTAATGAATGCATAGATAAGTAGAATGACAAACCTCTTTCTCTCTCTCTCCCACTCCTTTCCTATCTTATTCTTGAACCAATAAGAAATAAGTAAATACAAAATTTTGACATGAATAGTCACAACAGACCAATGGAACAAAACAAATTCCCAAATTAGACCACAATATATTTTAAAAATTAATATATGTAAAAAGAGACATTTTAATTAGTAGATAAAATATTAATTAGTCAATAAGTGATGCTGAAATAATGGCTACTCCTATTAAAAACAGTTTTGATTACTACCTCATTCCTTATAATGAAAACAGATTCTTTATAAATCAAAGATCTACATTTTTTAAATCTCAAAGAAAATATACAAAAAAATTTTATAAAATCAGTCTAGGAAAGACCTTTTTACTTATGATACACAGCAGAGAAGCTATAAAACTAAAAATTAGATTCAACAAAATTAAAAAGTTTCTACAGTTAATAAAACTACAAAGTCAAAAACAAAAAATAAATTAGGAAAAATACTTTATTTCACAGACATTTATATACAGACATTTATATCATAGAAAGGAACTGTTTTTTTATTGCTTATGAATATCTTATAAAATAACAAGATGAACAACAAAACAGAAAAAATAGAACAGATTTGCATATCATGGGTCCCCAAGCCCACCATCAACCTTGATGATTTGCTAGAAGGATTCATAAGACTAAGAAAGCTGTTATACTCATGATTACTGTTTATTACAGGAAAGAATACAGATTAAAATCAGCAAAAGGAAAAAGCAATAGGTAGGTCCAGGAGAAAACAAGTACCAACTTCTAGGTGTCTTCTCCCAATTGTGTGGAGTCCCATGGACACACACAATTCTTTAAGCAATGACATGTGACAACACATGGAAAGTACTACCAGTCAGGGAAACTCATCTGAGTCTTGGTGTCCAGGGCTTTTGCAGAGCATAAGCTCTGTCGGCTTGCCACATCTGTCACACTGACCTCAGCTACACAGACTTCAGTTCCACAATGCAAAAACAGATGTTTTCTGTAAATCACACTGTTAGCATAACCTGTGCGATCAGATTGATGGCCCGAGGTACTGGGCATACAAAAATACATTTATCAGGCAGAATATTCCATGAACTCAGAGCTCATCTCCCAAGAACAAGTCAAGGATTAATCCTAATGACAGGTCTTTTTTGGGAATGGGCAGGTTTTGAGCAATCCGTGCCAGCTGAGTAAACCCTTTCCTTGATATTGGAAATGAAAAGTTATATTGGAAACAGTTTGCCAGTTACATAAAATATTATGCATAAATTTGCCATACACCTCAGGAATTCCACTCCTTTATATCTACCCAAGAGAAATGAAGAATGTCCAAACAAAAACTTGTGTGTGAACATTCATTCATAGCAACAGTATTTATAATAGCTCAAAAGTGAAATAAACCAAATGGCCATCAACTGAATAATGGATAAACGACATACAGTACATTTATACAATGAACTGCCACTCAGCAATAAAAAAAAATAAAATATTGTTATATGGTACCATATGTACAAATCTTAAAAACATTAGGCTAAATGAAAGAAGCCAGTGATAAAATCATATATGATTGAATTTATATAAAATATTCCTACAAGACCAATCTATAGAGACGGAAAGTGAATTAGTGGTTTCCTGGGGCTAGAGTGGAACAGGGAATGATTGCAAATGGTCACCAGGAATCTTTCTGGGTTGATGTAAATGTTCTAAAAATTGGACTGTGGCAATGGTTGCATGACTCCGTAAACTTCTAATAATCATTAGATGTTCACCTGAAAATGGATGAGTTACTTGGTGTGCAAAGTATGCCTCAGTAAATCTGTTGATCTTTTTTAAAGGAGCTGCACAGCACTGTGTTTAAAATGCTACCACTTGTGGGAAAGAGTGGAGGCACACACAGGAATTTGACAACAGTGCTTTGCTTCTGGAGGGAAATAGGCACTAGGGGCCCAGGTGGGAAGAAGAGTGTTTCTGGACTGTATAACATTTTGTACTCCTTGGACTTTATACCATGTATATGTAATTATTAATCAAAAATAACAACCTAAAATCTTTTGCATCCTTTGTGATACTTGACTGCTATTGATAATAATGAGGTCATTAACAGTAATGGAGTCATTGGGAAGGATAGCCTGAAAGATCTATTTTCAGAAATAATCATTTTACATCATGGAACAATATTTGAAGGGAAATACTCTTGAATCAAGGGACTTGAAGAAAAGAGCCTGAGTTAGAAATACTTGCACATTTCATGGCAGTGGGAGAGCTAAGACCTGAAGGCCAGGTGAGAAGTCTGAGGGCTTCATTTCTGTGACACAGGAATGATCATTCTGAAGAATTCTGGAGAGGGACATATTGCCCACACATTATTTTTTTCTGTCAATTTTCCATTATCCCATGTTTCTATTAGATACCATAAATGTAGCAATTCAACAGTAAACTGTTGGAAAACATATTCAACTCACCTTCTGCAGCTTTTTATTTTTTCCAATTATCTAATTTGCTGTGCTTTCAGGGAACCTAAGTGGGTTTGTTTTTTATATGGATGGCTTTCCATGCAACCGAAATTGCTAAATAATTGACAGTTCTGTTTCACTTAGAAAACCAAACTCATTAGTTATACCAGATTAAATCCCATTACAATCAATTCCCTGATAATGAATACCTCTGTAATTGCAAAGATTTTCAAGTCTTAATTCCTGGCTCACTTATTACACCTGATGTTGAACACAGTGATATTCCAAGCAAATGGAAACCTTTGAACACCACCTCAATACTTGTGGCAATAAAATTTCAAAATGTTTAATGAGGAAGAGCATTTTGTAAGTTACTAAAACTGTACTTGGGAATTTGTAAGAATATGTCACTTAGAAATGAATCTGTAGTACTTAGTGTGATTATCTTCTTTCTATTACCAAAATCTGTAAATCAAAGCAGGGTTGCTAAGATCTCTTTTCTTTTGTGACTAATATCTGTTTAAACTTTTAATATTCCATTATGACTAACTGTCCTCAATGGTCTGGAAATACGATATCATAGTCTGAGAATATGTTAAATGATGCTTTCTAAATGAAATGCTTCATTTAACCTTGGAGACCTACTCAAAATTTTATTTCCCACATGATAATTCTTAGTTAAGACTACAGATAAAAGGGTAAGAAGACATAAAATATGCACAGGTAACTAAGGGGAAGCAATATAATCATAACTAGGGTTAGCCTCTAGAAACATTGCAATATACTAGGTCTCTCTGGAAAAAGACCAACCATTGTTAATATAATGAGAATGGTTTGCCCACACCAGTGTAACCTGGCAGACAAGGAGAGTGGACTGTGTGAACAATGACAGCTTCACTGTAGTAGTCAGAGGGGCAGTAGATGCTGTTGAGTGAGCATGTGTTGTACTGTGTGGCTGTCACATTCAAAATGAATGAGCAATTAGAACAATGAATCTACATCAAATTTTGCATTAAGCTTGAACATTCCTCCACAGAAATTATTTGGATGATTCAGAAGGCCACAGCTATGGTCAACTGGTGATAGGCAGCTTAACCACAACAACACACCCATTAAAGCAGGTTTTTGGCAAGACATCAAATCACCCAGGTAACTTAGCTCCCCTACCACCCAGTTTTGGTGCTGTGACTTCTGGCTTTTCCCAAAACTAAAATTACCTTTGAAAGGGAAGAGATTTCAGACCATAGATGAAATTCAGGAAAATATGACGGGTCAGTTGATGGTGAATGGGACAACTGTGTGAGGTCCTAAGGTGCTTACTTTGAAGGGGAATAAAGCACCATTGTCCTATGTACAGTGTTTCTTGTATTTTATATCTTCTTCAGTAAATGTCTCCATTTTTCATAGTATGTGGCTGGATACTTTCTGGACAGACTTCGTACAGTGCCTTAGTTAAATAGCATGGGCTCCAAGCTAGACAACCTGAGTACAAATTCCAGTTTGGCCACTCACTTATTTGTGTAATTAGATTGAGCCGATTACTAAAATTCTTTAAAATTCAATTTCTTATATATCTAATGGAGATAATACTACACCTACTGCAAAAAGTTGTTAAGAGAACTCTATTAGACAGCCCATCATTTGTTACTGTTCAAGGTCATTGTTTTAAGGAAAGCTTCAAATTTTATAGCAAGAGAAGAATAACTTTACCCAAAGACTGGGGTATTTTCCTTTAAACATGATTGAAATTTAAATGCTATTCAGAGAGCCAAAGAAGTGCTATAGACTTAGCTCAAGATTAATCTGAATAGTGACTTAAGAACTCAGAATTACATAGCAAGGAAAAAATGACTTTAAAATTTTAGAGTTAACTGTGTGAACCTGACAAGGTAGTTAACCTTTCGAGTCTTACTTTCCTATCTATAAAATAGATATGAGAACAATGTCTTGTGAGAATTCAATAAGTCTAAGAATATTAAGTAGACAGTATGGTGCTTGGTGCAGGCTGGGTGTTCAATAAATTATAACTTTTACTAGGAGGATTATTGTAATTATTTTTATTTGTTTTGCAGTGTGGGGGACAAGAAAAACACTGTCACACAATGTAAATTGTGTATAAACTATGTGTTGATAAGGAGCCATACCTGAAACATAGTCAACTAAGAGGAAAACAGACAGAACTGCACAAGGGCCAGGTCATTATGAAAAAGGGGATGTCCAGCAATTGAGCAGGTAACATCCACCCACGTAACTCAAGGAGACTCCCTGGGGCACAAAAGGAGAGGAAGGAGGAGAAAATAAATATGTTGATTTCCAGATGGTAGAGTCTGGGGAAAGGGCAAGAAACAGAGGGAAAAAAATAGCTAGTGGGCCAATTCTAGGTGAACTTAGTCACTTTTGACTATTCTGTCTGGAACAAAAATGTTCAGGGTTAGGAACAAAGATGCAGGGAAGTATCTATAGAAATTGTGGTGGTAAAGAAAAAGCAGAGAGCAGCCCCAGTGATGATGGAGACAGCCTGCCAAATGGATAATAGCCTAGGCATTCAATTAAGGCCTGAGAACAATGGAAGACATGAGTCAAAAGGGAAGGAAATAGAGTTTGAAGGAAGCCAAGAAATACTAATGAAAAACAGATGTGGAGTAAGGACAATCAACAGGAAGAAAATAACACAAATAACACAAAAACCTGCCTGTGTGGCTGAAGGGAGTATCAGAAAAGAGAAATTGGATGTATTCTCAGTGTAAATACAGAGGCTGGTTGGAGAGAAGAGACAAATATTTCTTATAGAAGAATTTGAAATAATGTATGTAGATACCCCTCTCCCTCCAAGAGGATAATTTTAATTCCTAGTCCTTCCCCAAGGGCAGGCTGTACTTAGTGACTTGCTTCCATAGAATGGAGTAGAAGAAACCTGGCAAACACCACCTTAGCCAAGTGGTGAAGGTTAACTTTGTTTAGTGACTTCATGTGGAAATCATGTACTCTCTGATATAATGCGTATGGCAAGCAGGCACTTGACCACCTTGGTATTCTTTCCAAAACTCATAACTCCATTCTAATCACTAAGAAAACATCAAACAAACCCAGGATGGGGGACATTCTGCAGGATACCTGACCAGTACTTGACCCTAACACTATCAAGGTCATAAAAAAAAACAAAGACTAAGAAATTGTCACAGACCACAGCAGGCTTGAAGACATGACAGTTATTGACATATGGTTCACTAGACTGGACCCTGAAATAGAAGGGGAACATTAACAGAAAAATCTGCAAGATCCAAATAAAATCTGGAGCTGATTAATACTAATCTACCAATATTGGGTTTTTAGTTTTGACAAATGTACCATGTAATGTAATGTAAGATGTTAACAGTGGGAGAAATAGGGTGAAAGGTATTATGTGTAAGAACTCTTTGTAATATCTCTGTAG
Organism: Anoura caudifer; assembly: GCA_004027475.1. Lineage (NCBI taxonomy): Eukaryota > Metazoa > Chordata > Mammalia > Chiroptera > Phyllostomidae > Anoura > Anoura caudifer. Next base: position 58,794 of record PVKU01004418.1, read on the forward strand.
GTTCTCTGTAAATCTCAAATTAATCTAAATGAAAATAGTTTACTTTAAAAAAGTTAATAGCTTGTCTAATTCTCAGGAGTCAACTGAAATAGCTCCCAATGGCCAAATGATGGTTGAATGGGATTATAATCCAAAAATAATATAAATATCCATGATTGCATACAGATGTAATTAAATAATTGAATATATAAATTAATGGGGAGAAGGGGAAACTGTACCTTATGGAAGAATTTCAACTAATAAATGCAGAAGAAATGAGGAAAACAGAAAACACCATTAGAACACCAAAGTAATAATTGCTATAGGCATGATCAACCAATGAATGCTAAAATGAGAGAAGGTATATGAAGAAAAAGTTTATTTGCATAGCCCTGAATTAATGCCTTCCAAATATTTATAAAATTATATTTATAGAGGGGGAAAAGTAACTTCACAGTGAAGAATATGGCAGGCACCATCCTGGTAACCAAGTGATCAAGGTTAACATCTCCAATTATAAGATATGAACATATATTAGACAAACCCAAAATGAGGGACATTCTATGAAACTCCTGAGCAGTACTCTTCAAAAATGGCAAAGTCATGAAAGACAAGGATGGAGAAACCATTATAGATCAGAGACAACTAAGAAGACACGATAACAAATGCAATGTTGGATTCTGGATTGGATACTGTAAAAGAACAAGGAGACTAATAGAATTGAGTTTGAAGTTTAGTTAATATTATAGCATTGTAACAATGTTAGTTTCTTAGTTTTGATAGATTTATCACAGTTATGATAACATATTATCAAGAGATGCTAGGCGAAAATACATGGGAATTCTTTATACTATCTCTGCAACTCTTCTGTAAGTCTAAAATTATTTTTAAATTTTAAAATAGATGCAAATCACATACACACATGCACACACACACAATGTGCCCTCTTCCAGTCCACAGTTCTGGCCAATAGCACACACTCACCAACAAATGAGGTAACTAGCCAATTCACAAGCTTTAATCAGCTCAGCCATATTAGCGTGGCTGGAGGACCCAGCGGAGTCTCCCATGGCCTCCAGCACAACCAGGCCTCAGGTCCCATATCTCTCTTAAATACTTAGGCCCATCAAAGAAGCTAGAGGACAGCATGTTTCCGCAACACTGGGAGAGTCTTCCCTTTAGTGCGCCTCACATGGAGAAAGGTAAAGCAGTAGCAGTAGCAGCTGCAGCAGCATGGGATTTGAGAGCCTGCAAGTCCAAAGTAGTGTGAGTCGTACCCAAGGCTCTGAACTGCAGTGTAGCCACAACCCCTGACCACCAGGCCTCAGTGGGTGTCAAACTCTCCCCAGTTCCCAGTCTCACCAATCAGATGGAATATTCCTCTTCCTACTGGGAGACTGAGTGAATTCATTGCAGTTATTCTCTAATTTAATGAGAAATTCAGTACAGAAAAGTTTCTTCAATGTATCTTTCTCTTGAGTGGATTGAAAATCCTTTTGTTAATACATAAGAATGAGGAGAATGAGAGTTTCTCTTCCCATAAAAAGTTTCTTCAAAGGAGGAGCCACAAAAAGTTTGTGAGTTTATGGGTTTCTGGTTTTTTTAATCTTCATGATGAATACAGTTAAAATATGCTCTTTTTTCCAGAAAATACAAGGTTGAAGATATGAAGATGGGGAAGATGATATTTGAGAAAGTTTATGCTTCCCAAAAGAAATATAAAAAAGAAAATTTGTTCAATAGTATAGCACTATCCTGAATTTATTAAGATAGGTAATGCCAAATGGAGAATTTAAATGTATTTATAGAAATGTGAAATGGGTTGGGATATAATAAAATATTGATGTATAAACCCAAATATTTAGAATTGTCCATAAGAATAAAATATTTAGTACAAATGCTAAGAATGTGGAATATACTCTTAGAAATGAACTACATTTAAAATATGAGCAATAACAAAAAGTAGATAAGCCTGGTTCTACTTTTAAGACACCAGAGACCTATGGGGCAACGTAAAAATGTACAAAGTTATAAAAAGTGAAACATCCCTCCACTTATACTTAATAGAGACATTTAGGGGAAATATACAAACATTAAATGGTAAAGATGACTCAGTAAAGGTGGCACCAATACAGATATGATCAGAATCACAAAAATTAAAAAAAGAAAGCAAAAGGGATATTATCATAGTCTTCCTCCAGGAGACAAAATGAAGGTAAATGTTGGTGTGGCAGCAAAATTGACTTAATAAGCAACTGTGGAAAATGGAAGTGATTTCAGAGTTGTTTTAAGAAAAATGAGAGCTTGAGGAAGAGCGTCATTGACCTAATCCTGGAAAGGAAAAGCCATGTGATTTAACTGCAAACATCACAGTTCATAAAGTGAACACAGTGAATTTGCTGATATGAAGAAAAACATGTGAACAGAACGGCCTCAGAACTGCTTGTTGCAAAGCCTTTGAGTGCAGTCTGGGCACACACTCGGTGGTCGTTAGTCATCTTGGAAGAAAGGTGGAAGTGACGGGTGCCTTAATATAGTGCTGTTGTGCTGAAAAGGAGGAAGTGAATATAGAAGTGGAGAATGCTGTCAATGCCAACAGTGGCCCAAATCACAGAAATCGCGCAGCACAGGCTGGGAAGTAAGGGCCTGAACGCACGCACTGCAATGAACCACAAAGAGATAGCTAAGAGACAGAGGTGGAGGGAAGGCTTCTTGTAATTATATCAAGACTAAAAGCTTTCAACATAGAATAAATCTTTCGTAAAAACACACAAAGATGTTCCAGATGAGCTTTGAGGACCTCGTGCACCAAGGTGACCAGCAGAGAGAGAAACAAATTAAAGTGAATGGTGCTATTTAATGTATGTGGCTACCTATCAGAGAAAGTCCACCTGCAATTTAATAACTTCAGTATACAAGAAAAGCAGAGTTGGTCATGTGGAAACAGAGTTAGCACTATATGAAGGAAATCCTGCTGACAATTATGCATGAGGTAAATTTCACATTCTTTGTAAAACCTGATTAACATTTGCTGGCTTCTTCATCTTCTTTCCACTTTTTTATATGGTAGTAATCTTATTAATTTATTACTAATTAATAATAATTACTTTCTAGTCATGGGAAATTATCTTTTTAATTGATTGATGTGCCTATAAAGTGCCTTATCAATAATTACTACAGCATATTTGGAGTTTCCATAGTTAACAAGGACAAAAGGCCACTTGAAAAGTCTTGGGTGGCCCACAAGCTGGTTGGGATGAGGTCTCAGGGAATCACCAAAGTGAGGCAAACAGGGTGGGCCAAGTCAATGGAATGTCAGATATGGAGCCTGCCTGTTGGCTCTGTGGAGGGAGGGCTCATCAAGGAACAATGGCCTCTGTCAGCACTTTTGTCTGGGAGAACACTGCCTTCCTCAGCTCTTGCCCTGGTGCTGGACATTTCAGTTCTTCCCCATATGTTCCTGATGACTTTTGAACTACTGCCCAAGCAATGGCACTCAGAATGAGTGAGTCCAAGTAAGAGTCCATGTGAGAGTCCTAAAAGAGGAATGCCTGGGTTTCCAGAGGTCCTTCATATCACTCAGCCAAAACCCCTGCTGATTTTTACAGCTGGAAGTTATAGGGACTTCTCTTCCTGACACTAGAACCTAGGTTGGGAGCCTGGTGTGAGGTTGAGATCCTTTGCTCTTCAGGGTGAATCTCCAAAGCCAAGACATCTCTCTCAGATTTTATCTGCTTCACATGGGTGTGGGACCAGCCCATTCTGCATCTCCATGCCTCTACTCTTGAGGTGGCTTCTTTATATCCTTTGTTACAGTATTTCTGTTCAGCTAGTTTTCAAGTGTTTCTGAATAATGGGTGTTCTGTAGTCTAGTTATAATCTGATGTAGTTGTGGGAGGTTGCAAGTACTGCATTTACTTACACTGCCATCTTGATCAGAAGGCCTTGGTTAAATTTTTCTTGACTCTCAGTCATAAGATATAGGTCATAGTAGTTGAATTTGTAGTGAAATAGTAATAATAGCTAATGAGCACTTATGTATGCCAGACACAATGTTAACTGCCAGGTGTATCATCTTATTATCTCTTCACTGCAGTTCTATGACATATAGTAGAGTATCATCATACTTATTTGCAATTAAAAGAAAAAAATCTTACGGATCAAAACATTTCAATAATCTGTTGAAGGTTGCTGCATTAGTCTGCTTGGGTTGCCATAACAAGATATCACAGGTCAGATGGCTTAAACAGAAATTTATTTTCTCACAATTCTGGTAGCTAGAAGGCCAAAATTAAAGGACCAACCAGGTTAGTTTCCAGGGAGGCCTCTCCTCCTGGCTTGTAGACAGCTGCCTTATGGCTGTGTTCTCACATAGCCTTTCCTCTGTTATCTTTTCCTCTTTTTATAAAGACATCAGTTCTATTGGATTAGGATCTACCCTCATGATTTCATTTAATCATTTTTTAAAAATTCTCACCTAAGAATATGTTTATTGATTTGAAAGAGAGCACATAAGAGAGAGAAAGAGAGAAACACTGATGTGAGAAAAAAACATTGATCAATTGCCTCCCATATGTGTCCCAACTGGGGATAGAACCTACAACATAGGTACAGTATTTTGCTGTGTATAATGTACATCCACATTTTGGGCCAAACTTTCAGAAAAAAAACTTTCATTTTCATTTTTAATTCAATTATTTATTTTTTTATATTTAGATACTTCTTTTTGTATTATAAAGGGTATTATTTTGTATATGGATATATTACTGCTTTCTAGAGTTACACTTTAAATGCATAAGCATAAATAAAAAAATTAAAAACATATATAGATACAGAATTAGTACTACCCATGTATAATATGCATTCTTATTTTTCCCTCAAAAATTTGGGCAAAAATTTGCACATTATACATGGCAAAATACGGTATATGCCCTGACCGGAAATCAAACCCACAAACTTTTGGTGTATGGGATGATGCTCCAACCAACTGAGTCACCCAGCTAGGGCCACCTCTAATTTTTATTACCTCCTCAAAGGCATTAATTCCATATAGTTCAGTTACATTGGTAGTTAGGGCTTCTACATATGGATTTGGGGGGAACAAATTCAGTACACAACAGTTGTGTTCCTAACAAAAAAAGGAGTAAGGATTTGAAGCCAGAAATTCAATTCCAGATACTCTCGTATTATAATTTCCTTCTTCTATATGATATACACAATATATACTTGTTTTTATTAATTTTAAGTAAAACATCTGGCCCTGATTTTACTGACAATCACAGTTGAAACATCTAAAATCTGTTTCTCATGAAAAAATGGTTGAGTATATGTCAAAACTCATATTTTATAGTTTGTGGAAGCTAAACTTATGTGAATAAAGGGTAACATGATTGTCACCTACATAATGGAGGATTCTGCATTATAAAGTTAGGCCAGATGGCATTCACTGAGGTCTTATATACAGTACATGGAGTAGGAAAGTAGTAGGTACTTCCCCGAATTGATTCCAGATAAATTTGAATACACATATGCAAGCTCAGCCCAGCTGAGGATTGGAACATTCATCCATTCATTTAGTAAATATGCACTATGTTTTTATTATGTGCTAGCTGCTGTGCCATTAGGTAGGCCATTAGAATAGAAAAGCAAGTGACAAAAATGTTTACTCTGCATAGCAAAGCATGCGAAGGGGACACAAAAAAAGTTGCAGTAACTCAGATAGAACTCTGACAGATATCTATAGAGGGGTAAATGCATGCCAAGGAATTTAGATAGAAGGCAACAGAATAGAAAGTTTACCCAGAAAAAGGAGAGACCAAGGGACATTCAATTGTACTGATAATTTAAAAATAGGAGGTAAACTGGCCCAAGGTCTTCGGTATTCGTTGATGGGGGAGAAGATGAAATTAGGGTAATGGGAAGTAAAACTCTCCAAAACTGTGTAGAATGCATCAAGCTAGTAGTGTTTTCTACCACTATGTACCTCAGTATTTTCTCATAGATCTCAATTTTAACTATATAGATTGGTGTGAAGTACTCTTATGCATACAAAATAAGTCAAAACAACAAAAGGAAATCTTGTCAGTAGAATGTGCTTTAAAAGACAGCAATGTGGGGGATAGCAGCTCAAAAAGAAATGCATGAAAGAAGGATATAGGAGAAATACACATTTTTAAGAAGCCATTAAAAATAGAAGAAGCCAGGCAAAGCAGAGTCATTGTGTGCCTGCTTTACATAAAAAAGGGCTGACTAAAATGAATCTAAATTTTTGGTCCAGGCATGATGGCATCTGTACCAGAGAACAATGGAGAGAACCAAAGACAGGGTATGTCAGAAGGCAAAGGTATAAACAACATATTTCCATTTTAGGGAAAAGCTCCATGGAAAAGGATATGGCTGTTTACATCTGGCACTATCATTCTGTAAGCTAATTACAGAAATGGAACCTTAATTTCAATGCATATGTAGTTTTTACATATTTTTCTAATTTCAAAAATGAGGCTCAACACAGGTCCAAGGTGTTTCCCCAATTTCCCATAACTTAAAATCTAGAGAGGGAGATAAAAACATTCATATACATACACAATATTTTTAAAAAACTATATGTAGATGATGTGTCATAGAAGTATACACTTGAAACCTATATTATTTTATTAACCAATGTCATACCAATAAACTTAATTAAAAACAACTATTTATATATAGAGAGAGAGCTTTATATATGTCAAGTATGTAAGAGTTATTGAGTGGAGGGTGAAATTGTAGGGAGTTCTTGAAGGAAGTTATGTATCTGTGGAAAGAATCAAGTATATAAGAAGGTAAGTAATTCTGAAGCTTTCTTTGAATAAAAATTTTGGTCAGTTCCATAAGTTATGTAGAGGTGGAATTCAGGTTCATTATGAATCTACTAAAGTGGTTAAACTACTATTTATTTAATATTGGTTCTAGTTAATTACCACAATGCCTGGAAAACTTAGATAAACCAAGATGTTTTAGTGATAATTTTTTAAAATTTTTTAAAATTTATTTTCAGAGAAAGGGGAAGGGAGGGAGAAAGAGAGGGAGAGAAACATCAATGTGTGGTTGCCTCTTGCATGCCCCCTACCAGGGAACTGGACTGCAACCCAGGCATGTGCCCTGACTGGGAATTCATCCAGTGACCCTGTGGTTCACAGGCTGGCATTCAATCCACTGAGCCACTTCAGTCAGTGTTTTTGTTTTTGTTGTGTTTTGTTTTTTGCTGATAATTTATTGTTGGAGATACACAGCATGCAATGAATTAAGGATAAATAGTCAATATTAAAAATTGTCCCGACTTCTGGCCAAGATGGAGGTGTAGGTGGACACACTGTGTCTCCTCTCACAGCCAAAATCAAGAACAACAAAAATTTAGAACCAAAAAAACAACTGAAACAGATGGAAAATTGAGTTGTATGGAAGTCCGACAATGATTCACCCAGACCGGTAAGAGGGGCAGAGTCAGCGGGAGAGGGATCGAGGCAGGAAAAAGCAGTGTGTAGTGGTCCCAGACACACAGGCGGCAGTTTGGCACACTGGGCATGGGGAGGCAACAAGCAGACCCAGCAAGGTGCACAAGGTGGCTGACCTCGGTCACACATTTGTGTGCAGATAAACCAGGCGAAAACGGGCAGCGAGACAGACTGCGCAACCCAGGTCCCCAGCGCCAGGAAATAAAGCCTAAAAGCACCAATTGAAAACACCTGTAGGGGTTGAAGTGCCGGGAGTGACTCCCAGCCTCACAGAGGGGACAGAAATCCCAGAGAGAGCAGAGCAAGCGCCATTGTTCCCTCTCTGACCCCTCCCCCACATACAGTGTCACAACTCTGAGACTGGGTTGCCCCACCCCGGTGAACACCTAAGGCTCCACCCCTCATATGTAACAGGTGTGACCGGACCAAAAAGAAAAAAGAAAAAAGAAAAAGAAAAAGAAAAAGAAAAAAAAATGGCTCAAATGAAAGAACAAATCAAACCACCCAAGCCAATACTTTTAAGTGACCAAGAGATAGCCAACCTAACAGATGCACAGTTCAAAGCACTGGTGATCAGGATGCTCACAGAAGTGGTTGATTTGGGTTGCAAATTAGATGAACAAATGAAGGCTATACTAAGTGAAATGAAGGAAAATGCATAGGGAACCAAGAGTGATGGGAAGAAAACTGGGACTCAAATCAACAGTGTGGACCAGAGGGAAGAAATAAACAACCAAACAGAAAAGAATGAAGAAACAAGAATTCAAAAAAAATGAGGAGAGGCTTAGGAACCTCCAGGACATCTTTAAACATTCCAACATCCGAATTATAGGAGTACCAGAAGGGGAAGAGGAAGAGCGACAAGTGGAAAAGTTATATGAACAAATAATAAAGGAGAACTTCCTCAATCTGGCAAAGCAAATAGCCTTCCAGGAAGTCCAGGAAGCTCAGAGAGTCCCAAAGAAGTTGGACCCAAAGGGGAACACACCAAGGCACATCATAATTACATTACCCAAGATTAAAGAGGAGAGAATCTTAAAAGCTACAAGAGAAAAGGAAACTGTTACCTACAAAGGAGTTCCTATAGGCTATCAGCTGATTTCTCAAAAGAGACCTTACAGGCAAGAAGGGGCTGGAAAGAAGTACTTGAAGTTATGAAAGTCAAGGAAAAGTCAAGGACCTACATCCAAGGTTGTAGATCCATCCAGCAAAGCTTTCATTTAGAATGGAAGGGCAGATAAGGTCAAGTTAAAGCAGTTCATCATCACCAAGCCCTTACTATATGAAATTAAAGGGACTTATCTAAGAAAAAGAAGATCAAAAATATGAACAGCAAAAAGACAGCAAACTCAGAGTTATTAAAAACACATCTAAAACAAAAGCAAACTAAGCAAACACCTAGAACAGGAACAGAAACACAGAAATGGAGATCACATGGAGGGTTAGCAACAGGGGAGTGGGAGGAGGAAAGAGGGGAAAAAGGTGCAGAGAATAAGTAGCATAGATGGTAGAGAGAAAATAGACGGGGGAAAGCAAGAATAGTATGGGGAAAGTAGAAGTTGAAGAACTTATGACACATGGACATGAACTAAAGGGGGGAATGTGGTGGGAGGGGGTATGCATGGTGGAGAGGAATGAAGGGTGGGAAATGGGACAACTGTAATAACATAATCAATAAAATATATTTAAAAAAATTGTCCCTAGCTTTCTTCATCATGTTTTCTGAAGATTTGTCCATCATTCCTTAACAAATTAACTGAGTTTAACACAGGACTGACTATCCCTTGATCTTGCCTATTGAGCAAGATTACTTATAAAAGAGTATGTCATTAGAATTTATTTTTATCTTGGGATGGATTAGTTGGCATTGTGGGTCTATTTCTACGTTTTTATGTAATTTTATGTGAACATAGACAATGTAGAAGTCCTTTAGAAGTAGAATTGAGCTGTTGCTTCAATATAGAGAGTTTGGTATCCTGGAAGACAATTCTCTCATTTTTGACATTTAAGGTGCACTTTCTCTATTTCCTGAAGTACTTCCCTTGCAGTTTTGTATTTTTACACTTTGTAGCCAGAAGTCCCTTTTCCTTTCCTTATTTTTCTTCTTCATCTTTCTTTCCTTCCTCTTTTTCCCTTTCTTTTTTTAAAATTTTATTTTAATTGTCATTCTTGTACAGTTTTCTGTCTTTTACTACCATCCCAGCCCACTGCCCCAGCTCTCCCCACCTCCCTCCCATTTCTACCCCACCTTGTTTTTGTTCATGTGTCCTTTATACTTGTTGCTCTAAACCCTTCCCCTTTTCCCCTGAAATTCTCTCCCCTCTTCCCTCTGGCCACTGTCAGCCTGTTCTCAATTTCAGTGTCTTTGGTTATATTACGCTTGTTTGTTTGTTTTGTTGTTTAGGTTCCTGTTAAAGGTGAGATCATATGGTATTTGTCTTTCACCTCCTGGCTTATTTCGCTTAGCATAATGCTCTCCAGTCCCATCCATGCTGTTGCAAAGGGTAGGAGCTCCTTCTTTCTTTCTGCTGCATAGAATTCCATTGTGTAAATGTACAATAGTTTTTTTGATCCATTCATTTACTGATGGACACCTAGGTTGCTTCCAACACTTGGCTATTGTAAATTGTGCTGCTATGAACATTGGGGTGCATAGGTTCTTTTGAATTGGTGTTTCATGGTTCTTAGGATATAATCCTAGCAGTGGAATTGTTGGGTCAAAAGGCAGATCCATTTTTAGTTTTCTGAGAAAATTCCATACTGTTTTCCATAGTGGTTGTACCAGTCTGCAATCCCACCAACAGTGCAGTAGGGTCCCCTTTTCTCCACAACCTCTTCAACACTTGTTGTTTGTTGCTTTGTTCATGATGGCCGTTCTGACCGGTGTGAAGTGGTATCTAATTGTGGTTTTAATTTGTGTCTCTCTGATAGCTAGAGATATTGAGCATCTTTTCATGTGTCTCTGGATCCTCTGTATGTCCTCCTTGGAGAAGTACCAATGGCATATTTCGCAGACATAGAACAAATACTTCAAAAATTTATATGGAACCATAAATGACCCCGAATAGCTGCAGCAATTTTGAAAAAGAAGAGCAAAGTAGGAGGGATCACAATACCTGGTACCAAACTGTATTACAACCCACTGTACTCAAAACAGCCTGGTACTGGCATAAAAACAGGCACATGGACCAGTGGAACACAACAGAGAGCTCAGAAATAAACCCAAGTCTCTACAGTCAATTAATATTCGACAAAGGGGGCAGCAACATAAAATGGAGTAAAAAGCCTCTTCAACAAGTGGTGTTGGGAGAATTGGACAGCTACATGCAAAAAAATGAAAATCCCTTTCTTTTTAAAAACAGATTTTATTTATTTATTTTTGGGAGAAAAGAAGGGAAGGAGAGAGAAAGTAAGAGAAACATCTGTGTGAGAGAGTAACATCCATCAGTTGCCTCTTGTAAGAGCCTCATCTGGGGGAACAAACCCACAGCCCAGCCCTGTGCCCTGACCTGGAATCCAACTGGTGACATTTAGCTTTGCAGAATGATGCCCAACAGAGCCACTCCAGTCAGTTTCTTCCCTTTCTTCTCAACCATAAAGCAGCACCAAGAATGAGTTAATAGAATAGTCAGCTTGGCTAAAAGACCAGGCCTAACTCACAAGGGAGCCTATTGATATGAGTCTGGAATGAGTTTTGAACTGCAATTTGCTAGGAGGTCTCCATTCAGTGGCTCTCCATTCTAGACAGACTTGTCCAGCATCATTCTTACTCTTTCTATCTTACATCCCATATGATAGTCCTACTGAACAAATTCACAGTCTCTTAATTTTCATCCTCCCCATGCTCCTCACTGTGCACAGGCTGCCCCTCTGTTTTGCTCCTTCCCCCACTTTTACATGTGCCTCAAGACCAAGCCAAGCAGGCTTCTCTCTCTGTCTCCCAGACTTGATATGGCACCACCTTCCCTGAGCTTCCTTAAGTCCCTGTGTTTTTCCAATAACTAATGTGAGAGTCCCTCTCCTACCTGCATCAGCATGGCACCTGGCCCAGAGCAAATGCTTAATAAATTCTGTCGGATGAATGAGGACAGAGAGGGCAATCAGATAACATTTACAGAAGAGACAAGGCTGGACTTGCAAGCAGTTATGCTGGATGATAGAAGCAGTTTCTGAAAGCCCATCAAACTAAATCTGACAGGAAGGAATTTCATAAGGGAAAATGTCAAGTTTTGCACTTAGCTTCTAAACAATCGACTGCAGATATGTAGGGTCATAGAATATTAGTTTAGGTAAATATGACTTCAGGCTTTATTTGACTCTAGCTCAAGCCCACAGAATCTGAAAGTTTGAAAGTACATTACAGCTTGCCTTGTTTAAGCCTCTCCATGACTCACTTGTCCCCTCAACAAGGTCCCTGGTTAAGAGACATTCTGTCTTCTGTGTGAACACTTCCATTGCATTGTCAGCCAGGTGCTAGTTGACAAGAACATTTTTTAAATAAAATTAAAAAATAATAATAAAATAAAATAAAATAAAAATCTTCATCTTCATCAGTGAAACTAGAGCCCTCAAAATGTTTTCTTTCTGTTATGACATTTACCATATCACATTTTTGACAGTCTTTTGTTTTCTTACCTAAGTCTTCTATTGCACTGTGAGCTGTTTGAGGACAGCATCTCTGCCCTATTAATCTTTCTATCCCCAGTATCTAGTGTAATGTACTCAATGAACAATGCTGCATGGAAGAAGAAATGACAATACCGCATCTATGGCATGCGCAAGTTATCACGTTGGATCGAGAGCAAAAGCTCTGATGTCAGGTTTGAGTTAAAATATCAGCCCCACCACACACTGGCTGTGTGACCTTTAGTGTATCCTCTAACCTAAGTCTCAGTTTCTTTGTCTCAAGTAATAAGAGACATTTTGAAGATTAAATTATAAAATAAATGTAAGCACCCAGCATTGTCATCCTTCTGGAAATCATGTGTACAGAAATACTGACAAACAAGAAAGTCTAGAATGGTGGGGAAAACTTAAATACAAATCATACAGTAAATAGTTAAGGATAATTGGAATTCTTGCCCTAAAGAAGGGGAGATTAGAGGGAACCACGATAGTCAAAGAACTATTAATGCAAATAATAATAACCACTGGCATTTTATATTTTGGAAAGAGCTTCCATCTGTTATTTTATTTGATTTTCACAACAACTGTATAACTTAGGGAGGGAGAATAGGCATACATCATTATTCTTAGTCTATAAATGAAGAAACTGAGGCACAGAGTTGCCACTTACCTAATGTCCCACCATTGAATATGGTGAAATTGGGGCTGACAGCTGGTTTGTGGTCCATTTCTCTTTCCACCAGAACTCATAAAGGGCATGGAGGGTGCATCTTATTTGTGTTGGAGTCAAAGTTAAGATTAATAGGTGAAAAATCATAAAGAGTTAGTTAATGCCTTAATGCAGAGAGTTTTTTTGGAGTAACTACAATCATCACATATTACAACTGAATGAAGAGCCTCACAAAGAAGTAAGTTCCCTATTACTCATCATACTTAGAGAAGGGAGCTCCACCCTTTGAAGAGTTTGAATGGGAATATTTGGCGTAATAATGTCCAAGCTTCCTTTGAACATTAGTCCTAACTCTAAGTCAAGTGCTGCATCAAAATTATGTTGACTTCTACACAGTTAAAATTTCTGTGTCTAATCCTCACAAGAATCTCATTGAAACAACAATAATGGTGAGGTTTTGAGTTCTTACAAAGGAAAATGCCATATTAATTCAAAGTGGTTTTACATGTATCAGTGAAAAAAGAAAAAATATCTTTGAGTCAATTTATTTAAGAAGCGATTCTTTGCTAAGGATCCAGGAAAATTTCTTAATCCTCACATTGTTTGTTGACATTCTGATATGTACATATTTCCTCTCTAAATGAGACTGGTTACTAAACACTTCCTATGTAAAAAGTACTATTATACCTTCAATTTTCCAAGATTATGGATTTTTACTTTAAATATGTCTTACTCTATCCCAATTAAGAACCTCTCAGCAGTGTTTATAGGCAACATACAAATCAGGCATAATTAAAGGCAATGTATTCACATACTTTAATTAATGCTCTCTTATGCAGTAGTTTGACTAAATGTGAAAATTACTTCAGGACACAGTATTGCAAGAAATGCAAAGCAATAAAACAACTACTATAATATTTTGGTTTGCTCTCTACTCAACTAAGTGAATGTAATTCATTTCTTTTATAGATTGATTATATTTTTCAAAATCCATTTCATGCAAAGTTACCAGAAGGAATATTTATAAGATAGATAGATATATAGATTTGAATCCCAAGCAGCTTGTTAATTAAATCCCAACAAAAGGTATTTACTATTTATTTCTAAGAAATTTTAAATAACCATTAATTCTCTTTCAGTTGTTTTTAAACTAAGAAAAAGATACCAAGTAAGAAAATACGCATTAACTTAACTAAAAGATGAGTACAAAAGAGAACAATCAATTTTTAAATATTTTACACATATATTTGAACACAAAGACTGCAGAACTAATAGAGATTATCTATATTATGTTCTAAAATCATTCCAAAAATACTAAAAAAAAAAAAAAAAAAAAACAGTGCAAGTCCCACATCACTTAATTTCCTAAAAGATATATGTCTATATATTTAGGAATATAGGAAATCCTGGTTACTGGTGGAAATTGATCATTAAATATTTAAATGTTTAGTCAAAACTAAATCATTTATATTTAAGATAAGTAAAATGTACTTCGACTTTTACTTAACTTTAATGAGGGAATGTTCTCATAAAAGGGAGTAGATTTCATTTTAAACTACATTTCATTCAGCTATGTGCTGAATATATAATGAAAAGCTGAACTGATAAAACATTCTGACAAATAAATCAAAAAAGTAGTATCCTCTGTCAGTTTTCAGTGATTGTCTGGCAAAACACAATACAGACTTTGTGCTTTCAAGATGGGACAGCTATTTATTTAAAGGGTAATTATTATATTTATAGATTTCCATTATACTTTGAAAGACAAATCAAATAATAACAAACTTTTTTCTGAATTACATTAGCTCAGATATAAGATCAGGAGTTGATTTCTTTGCTATTTTATTGATTGTACAACTTAATGTATTCTATAATTGCCTTTTGAAAATTTTAAGGTATCTGAGCTCACTGTTGGATGATCTGGAGCATAATTTGGAGAACAAGTAGAAACAAATTTTAAAAATAATAATAGCAATCCAATAAAATAAAGGATTTGTGGTGGACAATGGGCTGGGAAGGGAATATATTTAGCTAGTAAGAGCATAGAGGCCAACAGGAGAAGTCTCTGTCCTGAAAATAGGTTGAAATGGACACATTCGAAGAAATCAGCTGAAATACAGTACCAAAAGTCAGAATCTGTGGTAAATCCAAACAGGCAGTATTGTGAAGCATTACCTCAAAGTTCTAGAAGATGTTAAAAAATATTGTGCCCTTGTGAGTAGCTGTGAGGTACCTAGCTCTGTTTACTTCAGATTTCACTACCTGTTTCACAGCTACTACACAGCCCACCAACATGACGTTTCAATGATTAGGATTCTGTTGGATAAAAGACTCAGAAGTTCCTTATTACAGAGAGTATCTTTTTCCATATGGTTATTTCTAGTGCTGTTGATTCAAAAATTATTGAGCTCATATTTAGAGTTTACTAGAATGTCCATTCTTGAAAATTTCTAAAAAATTATTCATCTAGATACAGCAGTGCATTTTATTCCTGTATGTATATTAGAATTTTTAAGCACTTTCAAAGACATTTTATAATTTGATCCTTTCCAAAGAAAAAATTAATTTATAGCTACTTGTTATTCACATTCTTGTTCTAAGATGCAGCTAAGGTTGGCATTGTGCAGTGGATAAGATTAATTGGTGTATATATGGGGCACACAAAATGTGTCTTTTAGAGATTTAATATCACTCACTTAATAACAATGTATTGTATTAATTACATTATGTACAATTTTACTTGCTTTAAATACAGCAAACGTAATTGTTTTATCTTATGTGAAATCCTGGAAAGGTATATTTAGGTCCACCCTAGGTAAAGACATTTTGGAAACAAAAGAAGCAGCAGTTTTATTTAGAATGAGTCATACAAGTTAGAAACCTAATATTGCACAAAAGTAGGCATTATTGTATGAAGGAGAAAAATGATTTATAGTGAGATATAAAATTCTGTGTGTGTGTGTCTGCTCTCCTTTTTCTCTTTTTTCTTTTTCATTTTTCATAATTGTTAGGAATGTTCTTTCCAAGCTCTACATCGTTGTTGCTTTCCAGTATTAAATGGCTATTAAGTCTAGTCATTTAATATTTAAAAGCAGCTTAAGTCCCAGATAGTAGAAATAATGGTGGCTATCAATGGAGGCATCTCTAAATCTTACCAAGTAAGTGTGGCTATAGTGGGCACAAAGGGGCTGTGGATCTGCTTATATTTATATACATTATTAAAAATATGTTACAAGAAGTAAAAAAAAAAACCACATTTTTTTTCAAATACATACCCTGTTTAATAACAGCTTTTATTTTGTTTTGGTTATGAAATATTCTTGGATCTCAAAAGCCACTTTCCCTGGGTAACCCCGAGAGATGAAATCTCACCTGAAGCATCCAGCATTGCCAATGAGACCCCTGGAATGTGGACACCTTTTGGTTCAGGTGAGTACAGCGGCCACACTAATGACCATGCTGACGTTCAGGGGACCAGGCTGGTGAGGAGAGCTCAGCAGGCTACAGAAAAGTAGCTAGTTGAGAATGTGAAAATACTGAATTGACCTGGATTTTTTATTCTTTCCTGATATTTAAAATAAAAACAAGCTTTAGAATACATCACATTCAACCTGGTAGGGAAGTTCTAGAACTCTATGACATCTCATTGGGTATACATTGTACAGCCCACTATTACAATGTTCTGGTACTTTGGTCTGGGTGGTGTGTCTTTGGGCATTCATTCTATTACTGTACTTCATAATTCATGCATTTGTTTATAAGGTACAACATTTCTTTTGAATGAAACAATTATTATATTTGGAACAGTTAATATGCAAATAAGTTATTAAAAAAGATACAAAGACAGTTATCCCTTGGAGGGTGTATCATACATATTCCATGAAGATTTAAGAGCTTTAAACTTCTTTTCTGGGGAATTAAAAGATCAAACTTTCAACAATTGTTAATATTTGTTTTTGTTTTCATTAATAACAAAATTTGTTGTTTTGATTTGTTTTTGCTTTTCCTCCATTCTTGGTTGGCTTTGGTTAGCTGTTTATATCTTGCCTGCTCTCTTCGACCACCCCTCACTGCTGCCCACCAAGACCTTGGCTAGCTCATCCTTGCCCTGCAGGACTCTGTAATCTTCCTTGCCTGTACAAATATTGCTAAATGATGTTCTTGCTAAAATAGATAATATGAGCTACATTCTGTATCTTTCCACCCCTTCACTCCCATCAGTGTTTCTTGTGGTATTCTCTCTGCCTCTGTCCTGCTTCTTCTTACTTAGAGCACATTTTGACCTTCTTGTTTCCTTCTGCACAGATAAGTTTATTTGTTACCCACCTTTGGTCTTGAAAGAATGTAAACTTATGAGCTGTCTCTGCACTGGGAGGCAGCCTCTTATAACATCATCTTTTCTTCATCTTTCCCATCGTCTTTTCTTTCTTCCCTGTCTAAGCATGCTTGGTTGTCAATAGTATCTTTTCAAGTGGTTCTACATTCTTCATGGCCTCTGCAACTGTGTTCCCCCAGGGCTGTTCCTTACGTTGTGCTACCTTTGTGTATATTCTTTTGTTAAAAACCAGTCTGTCTCCTCTCTTTTTCTCTTACACACATATTTTTCTATAGTGCCCCAAATAGAAGGAAGTCTTCTTAGGTTTTATTCATTATACCTTCATGTGTCTCTTTTGAAGGTTGTGTCTGTCCTGCAGTTGAAATGATCAGAACACCCATGGAGATTTCTGGGAAACAGTTTCGTAGTTTACAAAGGTGGACTACACAGTTGTGTATCTTCATAGGTAAATACAATAGAAGGTGTATGCCTTGAACACACACACAGATCCTTGCCTACTGCTTTTGAGTGAACGAAACAATTAGGAGTTCTCAGAGGTATCATGCAACCACTGACTGGAATAAAAATGAATACTTAGTATCATGGCGTGATGAACATGCATTTAGCACATGCTAAAAAGTTCTTCATCTGCTTGACCTTTCATCATATCTGAGAGGGATTTCTGTTAAAATGAACGTCAGGAGATAATATTGCCTTCTGTGTTTCTTGCCTGAATCAATCAGTTATTATCACAATAACACTATTATAAACCACTCTTAAAATATGGTAGCAGACAACAAAAAGCAAATATAATCACAGTGCTGGTCTGCAGGCCACCGGGGTGCTGTTGCCTCACATTCTCTCACTGCTCTGGGGCCAGCAGATGGTCTCGTTGCCTATTCTCATGGCAATGGCACAAGTGCTAAAGGAGTGAACAGAAACGCTGTGCAGCTTCTTTAGACCCAGCTCAGCCCTGGCGCACCGGCATTCCCACTCATCGTGTGTTGGGCAAAGCAATCCACAGCTTCAGTGGGTTGGGAACCACACTCCACTCCTATGAGGAGAAACCTCAGCGTGATAGGGCTAAGGGTGAGCTTGTGGGACAGGCTGGAAGATTCAGAACAAATATGACATCTATTTCACTGTCATTCTCTCCAATCCAAAGAGGCTTGACACTAATTATTTGACACGAAGCTCTACTTCCTTACCTAAATATTTCCTAGAAAGATGCATAGGACGTTTTCATTATTTTGAGAAATACAATGTTTAGGAGTAAATCAGTTAGTAAAATATTAACTAGCTACCTGTGATGTACAAGTCACTGAGTGAGGACCGATAGGAGAGCAGAGTATAAGATGAGGTCTCTACCCTTAGGAAATAGTGAACCTGCCCCAAGACATGCAGACAGAAGATGACATTTTACAGGAACTGAGTAGCCAAAGCTTCCAAGCAGGCCCCCAATGCCCCCGGTTATGCTTCTGTCAGACCTCCCACCAAAGGTCTTTTCAATCTTTTCAAAGGTCTTCAATCTTCTGTAAAGGATTTGGAGGCCAGTCCTGAAGAAGTACTCCTTTCCAGGAACAGAGAATCCTGATCCTCTCCTTTTGTGTCACAATTGCCTTCATTGGGAATAAAGGCAGCTGTCCCATAACCCTCAGATAGTTGTAAATGAGGTTCTAATGATCACAATAAAGACGTCTGACCTGCGGAGCAACTTCTCTGCTAGATCAGCCTGAGATTTAGGATGGGGATTTCTGCTTGTTGCCTTGTGTGAGGATTAGCTTCAAGAGCTTGACAGACAGAACGTTGGAATTGGTGCCCTCTCGTGCGACTAGCAGTGAGAAAACAAAGTGCGCTGTACCTCTAAGTTTTGCAGAGCACAATCGCAGCAGCACTAACATCCAGGACTTTTCAGACCCCAGGGCCACCGTGGAACATGGTTGGAATCCAGTAAATTTCATTTAGAAAGTCAATAAAATTCTTCTAAGTAGCCATAACCTGTATCTGAATTATGGCTTTAAACAGGACTTTGTGCGAGGCCCATAAGTCATTAAACTCTTTACAGATAGTTGCTATTATGTTCTTTACTACTTTCTTTTCGCTAAGAGCTACCTCTTCCATGAATCCCAATTCTCTTTATGAACAAAAACCTCATTTGAGGAGAGAAAAATTCATCATGTACAGAGAGATAAATCATAGAGTACTTTTAAGTTCATTTGTAAAGCATAGATATCTTTTACATATGTATTATCTCATGAAGAAGAAACAAGATATAATAAAGTCAATTCCCTAATCAGTAATAAAACAGATTTATGGGCCTATATACAATGTCAAGGTAGACATTCAATATGTACTTGTTGAATTAATAACTAAATATAAGAAAAGCTTGACTACTATTAGAATGAAAGAGGAAATGATTAATAAGAAATGAGTAATGAAATAGATTGGTGAATCGGGTATAATGAACTTACCTACTAATACCCCTATATTCTTCATTGTTAGGGATGAAATAATTTTACACAATTGTTTAGAAATTATTGCATTAAAACTGAGATTAAAATTGAGATTATGACACACTGTAAGGAATAAAATACTTGATCAATTTCTTTCTCATGCAGGCAACACATGACTAAATATTTTGAATTCTAGAACTGCAAAAAAGTGAAAATAGTATCATCTAACCTCCTCCTTTTATAAATAATGAAAAAACCCCAAAGTTTGGAATTTTACAAAGGCTTAAAACCCACCACTTTGGAATTCTAGGCCACTATTCTTGGGGAGATATCAAACATGCATTTGACCATTATTATGTTTTCTTTCTTTTGCTCAAATAATGTCTATAAAATTCATCCATGTTGATACACATATCAATGGTTTATTCCTCTTAATTGCTGTTGCATTACATGAATATGCTATGACTTATTCATCCATTTTCCTGCTGACGTGCATTTGAGTTTTTATTAGTCTTTGGCTGTCATGAATACGGTTTCTATGAACACTCATATCCACCTCTTTTGGTGGGCATATGTTTTCATTTCACTTGGCTAAATACCTAAAAGTTGTATTTATGGGTCAGTTGACTGATAAGTGTATCCTGAAGTTTTTAAGAATAATCTAACAGTCCCCTAAAGGCAGCAGAACAGCACCCATAAAAGTCCTCTAAGAAAGGGAATAAACCAAGATTTATGTATCCAGACAAAATGTAGATCGGGTCTAAAGGCAAAAACACAAACTCTTCTGAACATGCAACGGCTGCATATTCCCTGAGCTTCTTCTTGAAAAAGCGAGAGAATCAGCTTTAGCTTTCCATGATAAAATGCGTGGTTGTGAACATGAAATCCACTTAATCCCATGACTGAAAAAAACAGATAATAATTTTTTTATTGCAGACTAGAATGTAAATGTTTTAATCTCTAACAATAAAGAAATTACAAAAATAACAATTGTTGATTAAAGGAGAGATAAGGTCAGTTAGTGGAAGTAAGTTGATGTTTCATAGCCAAGGGGCCAAAAAATATTTATAGTATCTTTTTTTATATTTATAAAAAAAGATATAAAGCAAGAATTTGAAGTGTAAATGTATCTAAAATATAAGAATAAAAACTTAAAATAAAATATATAATCAACTTAAGTTCATATAGTAGAGGGAAGTGAGAGAGGAGGGTGAAAGTATACATATCAAATTAATTCTTGTTTTTAATGAGTCAATATATGAGCCTAAAAACATAGAGGGTTCAGTATATTGGATAAAATTAATCATTAGAAAGCAAAAAAGATTTTATACATAATAAAAGCAGAAAACATAACAAAATATTGTGATGGAACTAAGAACAAGCATTTCTGTCATGTTAATAAAAGCCTGCATTTTCCAAAGAAGAGAAAAAGACTCATTGAACCACAAAGCCGATGTAACTGCACACTCTCCACCAGAGAGACACACTTAGAACAAAACTCCAGTGTCTTGAGAGAAGCACCCAAAATAATGAAATGTGAAGTGAAAGTTCAGCCTCATTTCCATACCCTCCTAGTCTGGGTGAAGGGAGGGAAAGGTCCTGGCTCCTCAACACACCCACGAGCTGGGCTGGGGCAAACTACACAGTAAGCTGCACTCTGTCAATACGCCTATTGAAGCTTGCATTCTCTCTTTTCTCTCCACCTTTTCCAGTAAAGGTTTGTTTTGGAAATTTGGATCTTCCCTTCTCCATCAGTGGGCCAACAGTGAGGACCAGCAAGGGGAACCCTATCTGCGTGTACTCCCAGTCATCAGGGTTCCGAGCTGCCTCTGGATTCGAGAGACACATGAGGCTTGTAGTTGACTTAGAAAAATGAGACCAAAGGTAACCTGACCTGACGAGAGGGCATCTCCCCATCTCCAGGCCAGCAGCAGTGCTCGTGGGTCTTCAGCCCTTCGTGTGTGGGCTGCTGTCCTCTTGTTCATAAGAACAGTAATGCTCACGGTGGGCTGGAGGCAGCAGTGGTGAAACTCAGCCCCTCATGGAAGGTATGACAAAAGGAGAATTGCACTGCTGTGAATAAAAATGTAGAGTCCAATTTGTCTGCTTGGATCTTTCATTAAGCACATGATAAGCTTCAGCACAGAGGTCTACCTTCAGGGCAGTGTTAATAATATGACTCTGCATTTATCTTCTTACTACTATAGGGAGTTCTTAGGTTACACAGCCTCACAGTTAGATTTTTTCTCAGCAACAGGTATTAGAAAGTAATGACATATTCAGTGGTATTCAAGGACCCTTCAAGTAACAAGGGGTGCTTTATAGCAAACACATGTTAGACATTTGGATTATCCTTGAAATGCAGAACATAATACAATAAATCTCAAAGTACTCCTTTTCTGAGCTTATTTTAAATATTCCATGGCCAGGAAAAGAGTCTCATGAAATTCATTGTGGAATTTCTACCTCCCCATATTTTTTCTGAGACTTATGGGCTCTGAAAAGCATGAACTATGTTAAACAATACACTGCGGAAATGATGAAGAATGAACATTAAAATAAAGTCTCAGTCCCTTCCTCCCACAATATAGAGACAGAATTCTTTAAGTGTTGGTTTCTGCACATTACAACTTATTACACAGATGCAGTGCAATCACAGACAAATTAGAATTATTCCTTTTAGATGCCTGGTCTGCCTCATCTCCTATCACTGACATATCTCTGAAATCAAATGACCATTTAATTTAAAAGACTTAGGAATTAGCATTTACTTTTGTAATGGCAATAATTAGATAAATTTTTATAGAGTCCTTACAGTTAACTTTTGTGTCACCTTTATCACTTCCTTGTTCAGTCATCACAGTATGATTTTAATAGCGAATATGTATAGAAAAATGTGAAGGGGAAATAAAATGAAAATTCATCAATGCCTTCCCATCCTTTTTGGGGAGCTATGATTACTTTTTAACATTAGAACTCAGGAAAATGTTGAACTTCACTCTGTTGACAATGCAAAATTGTTGGTGTGGGTAACTCATGGCCCAGGATGTTGCATTTTGAAAGATGTCACCGGGAAGAGTGTCAAGCCCATGGCTCATCCCACTGCAAATCTATTTGAGGACTTCTTTCCTTGTTTTTTTTTGTTTGTTTGTTTTTGTTTTTTTTTTTTAAGATTGTCTTTATTTTTATAGAGGAGGGAAGGAAGAAAGAGAGAGGGGGAGAAAAACAGCAATCAGTTGCTTCTCACATGCCCCTAAATGGGGATCTGGCGCACAACCAGGCATATGCCCTGACTGGTAATCGAACCAGTGACCTGTCCATTTGCAGGACAATGCCCAACCCACTGAGCCACACCAGTTAGGGCAGCAGATCCATTTAAGGTCTTGAATGAAGGGTGCCCTGATAAGGTCCACAGCAGGCCTCTAAACTGTGGGGCACTTGCCTGACTCTGCATCATACTGGCTGCTGGGGGCTCTGGGAAGCCCATGAGTCCTGGGCTTCTTTGCCCTTATTGTCATCATTTCCCCTTCATTTCAGTATATTGTCAATCTCTGGGAAACTCAGCTCTTCCCCTCAGTATTACTCTAGCCTGTTACCTCCCCAAACTCTGTAAGTCCCAGCCTCAGCATCATCTCTGCTCCCAATAGCAAACACCAGTCCTATGCAATGCACAAGCTTCCAGGACTGCTCTGTTTCAGCAGCAATGCCGCCAAAGCGCCCTGAATGCCCAGGAGGAAAGAACACAGCCGTGAAGATGTGCACCTGATGTCCTGTGTTCTGTGCACGAGTTACAACAGAAAAAAAGCTCCTCTTCTCCATGTCCACAAAATGTCAGCCTTTTGTGTGAAACCATGGAGGATCATAGACTAAGGGACAAGTGAGAGAAAAAGGAAAAAGGAACTCAATTAGAGATGAGAGAGTCAGCCAGGTGATAAAAGGAGCTGTGGGGATGATGATTAAAACTGCAATGAGAAAGAAAGCCTTCCTCTGGTAAAAGTCAACTAATAGAAGCATGGAAAGGCAATGATCAACTAAAGAGAAAATTGACATTTTTCAGCTGGATAGGGCTGATCATAGGAAAGTATTAGGTAATCCAAATATTCTTCCACATAGCATACAAAACATCAGGGAGCAGGACACCTGATATTTGAAGGCTTAATAGACTTTCGGGCTTTGAAAGTATGAAGGGAGCAGTGCCTCATGAAGTATTCACATAAATAAATCAGGGAAACTACGGTGTTCTATGTGGGTCTCGGTGAAAAGACAGAAAGAGGTCCTTGTCCCCAGCCCAGTGCTCTTTAAAAGGGAAAGGAGTTTTATGAGCAAATGCAAATGACTGATTCATGTGTATTTTTGGAGGGGTATCTTTAGCATTATAAAAAGACCCTTGGTATTAAGAAGGCTAAATAGAACATGAAAAATAGTCAGCAAATGACCACGCTACAGTAGAATGCTGTGACATTTTCGGAGAGCTCACTGCTTAGAACAATCTCTCCTCTGTGCGCTTCTATGGAGCTGCTGGGACTGCTGACATCAAGTCCCTCTGGGATTCAGTAGAAGGACTATTTTGCCATGTGCAAATTGAACAGGCTCTCTAAAATAAAACTGCTGGGCTAGAAACTCTATTACCCTCCAACTTCCAAAAAAACCAAAACACATCTTCACTCACCAGTCACAGATTACCAGCCATTATGGGAATGAACAAATGCATCTGTTTTGCTTTGATATTCAGAGCAGTTCAAACATGCATTTATAGTTCTAGAAACAAAAACATTTCCGAGTCATTACTTGTCCTAGATTATGAAGTTATTCTACCCACTCTGAGGTGGCAGGATTAGTTTGGGGAATATTTTTCCTATAGTCCTACTTAAAATGTACTTCACAGGTTAGATTCACTCATTGTTTTGGGAATCATTCATAATATCAAATAATTCTAATAACAGTTAACATTTACTCAGTGTAAGGCAGTTGTAAGCACTTTGCATGTGTTTACTCATCAAATCCTCAGTAGAGTGATTCTGCCTAGCACCATCAAGGTGAATTTTTTAACTCTTAACAAATAATTGAAATTTCAACGGTCATAGCTTCCTGTTATGATGACCAGAAGTAAGGCAACAGTGAGAAGCTAAGCTCATCTGTCAAGTCAAGAGGAATCAGAACAGGCCCTGGCTAGGTAGCTCAGCTGGTTAGAGTGTCATTTCAATTTGCCAAGGTTGCAGGTTTGATCCCTGGTCAGGGCACATCCAAGAATCAACCAATGAACACATCAATAAGTGGAACAACAAAGCAAAGACTCTCTCTCATTCTCTCTCTCTCCCCCTTCTCTTTCCTCTTTTTCTCTAACATAAAATTTTTTTTAAAAAGTCAGAACATATACAGCCATAAGCCACGAAGAATCCATGTGGTTGAGTAACTAAGATGCTGAAGCTGACAAATGTTGAACTTGATCATTTTGGAAATGGTGATATTTAATCTAAAGGCTGTAATATTTGCCTCAATGCAGGAATTTTACACAATATGACCTATGCACAAAAAAAATTGAAAATGTAGGTATTTAGTAAATAAATGTGTCCATGTTTTATTTCAACAGTTTCTTAAGAATCTTTTATAAAGTGTGCCTAAGAAGGCTTTTATAAATCCATCCTTCCCAGAGGCCATCATTTGTGAAGACAGTCATTGGTCTCACCTGCTAAGTATGCTTCACATAGATACAGTCGGTACTGATACAGAAGAATTAATTTCTGTTATACTGTGGTTCTATAGATAAGTGAATTTGTAATTAGTTTGCCTCTTGGAGGGACTGGGTAACATCCCAAACATATTCTAAGTTCCCTTATGCCTAAGGTATGTTCTAGAAAACCACAAATGTGATCACCAAGAGAGTCTTCTTTCCTATAATAACTAAAATTTAAAACCACAGTTAATTCAGTGCAGTTATCCAAGAATAAAGGACACTTGCCTGTTGGTGCCTCAGTATCAGGGGAAACATTAGCCCAACTCCTTCCTTCCTCATGGTATTTATTTCATGCCATAAAACTTCTTAGCCCCATATGGGTTACATGCATCAGAGCTTAAAGAGTATCTTCCCATATGGCAGGAGTGATTGCCTTTAATTAAAAGTTTGTCTTAAAAGAATTATCCTTCCAGACTGTGTTGGGGTCATTAATGACTTTTCTACTGTTTACATAACAAAGCACATGCTGCCAAATGTCTCCATTTTCCACTATTTTTAAACTTCCTTTCTGAAATGCAAAGGGAAGGATAGAGTGTATCCAGTAGACCCACAGGATAATCAAGTGTGGTTAGATTAACTTTAAGATGAAGAACGAGTCAATTACTTCTGTTAAAAAACTCCCGTATCATTCACTCGAAGGCCAGATTTAAGGGGAGAAATATGCATCGATAGCACCCCAGACTGCCGGGTACAGAGCGGCTGTCTCTGCACACACAGGGCAGGTGGTGGTGTCCTTCCTCCTGGGGTGCCTAGCAGCCTCCTTACACCACCAGCCAGCCACTCAGCCAATGTGACGCTCAGATGAAATGCATTTTTCTAAGTTTTGTAATACGTAAAAATGTAATTGGATTAAATTTTAAATATATCCAATGGTATATTGTTTAGTTTAATTTTTATTTCTATCATGGTTGACCATAATAAATGGTATAAAAGCACCTCAATTTAATTTATTTTTCTAAGCCCTTTCAATGACCTTCACAAACAAATAGCTTTCTGTCTTTCAAGTAAATAATGAAAAGCCTTTGCTTCATCACAGATCCTAAGAAATGGAAACACATTTTACTGATGCAACATATTGGAAAATCGTAACTCAAATAGGAGAGGAAAAGGTTTTTTTCTTGCTTCCCAACACTATAGGTCATAAAATAAGTCAAGAAGAATATAAATATATAAAAATATGTGACCTAGCAATGAATTTAACTTAGTAAATGTCTTTCTACAGTGCTATAAAGCATTAACTTTTAGAAAAGTCATTTTTCATGGCTATCATTCTACATGTTTATAGTAGTAGTATACTATTCTAAAAATTTAGCATTTAATTAAAAAAAATGTGTGTTCTTCATCTTAAGCACACAAAACTTAACATGGACATAAACAGCCAAGGTATACATGGGATGAAATTAAAATAGGATATTCAAACAGACACAGTTGTGCAGAGAATTGTTCTGCTTTTTGCAGATAGAAGACAGACTCTTGAAGTGAAATTCCCTATCCCTGATGCTCTGAATGTTTCTAAACCAGGCTGGAGCAAAACTGTTCACTGCAGTACTGAAAAATGGAAAAAGAAAATAGCCCATCTGTTAGTGATAGAGTTTATTCAAACCTTGGAATACTATATGGTACCTAAAATATATCAGTATGGATAAATTTTAAAAACATGATGTCAAGGGAAAATCAGGAAAATTGCAAATGAGACACATATAGAATCCTATGCGTAAAATGCACAGCAGTAGTATATGTGGCTTATAGATTCAGACACAAATTTAAAAAGAATTAGAATTTAGGTGGTTTTATAAAATTTTATTTTGAGAGAAACAGATCAGATGAAAAGTATGACAAAATGTTAAAATTTGTTAAATCTAAGAAACAAACATATGGGTAGATACTATCTTATTTGTTGCTACTTTAAAATATTTTATTAAATAGGAAAAGAAATCAAATGCTTCTGTATATATTGGCCTATTATTACCAGAATTGAGCTATATCTTGTTGCTACCATGTTAAGCATTTGGTTAAACATTGCAAAACACACATATTCTCTCACTTCTCCCTTTTTACCCAAGGGAACGTAGTTCTCAGCTTTCCCTTACTATTGTCCATGAAAAATACTACTCTCAAATATCATTACCTTAACTAAGGCCATTTGTGATATTCTCAACCCCATGTAGAAAAGTAAGAAGGAAATTCCTAGTGAATATCAGATTATCATCTCAGCATCTAAATTTTATTAGAGTTCAACTTAGTAATTGTCAGCACAAATGTCATAGATTTTACCATCATGCCCTAAAATAAATTCTAAAAAATGCTTAACTAGGAAGAAATTTAAATGTCACAAAAATATATATAATTAGAGCAACTTAATGTAGAAAAATTCATAATTAAATCTGTCTCAACAAAAGAGTTTTAAGTGGATTAGCTATATACCAATATAAGCATTTATATTGGTGAGGTTGCAGCTTATTCAACAGAATGATCAACTATAACCATAATTTAAAATTAGATTACTGTATAGAAGCAGAAAAATGGTCATCATTACACTAAGAAAAAAGTATATTTTGTGACATCACACATCATGTCCATGTGACACTAAAGGATACAAAGTTAAAATTCACACATTTAAGTAGGAATAAATATTGCCATTGGTTACAGGATTTGACAACCCTTGCAGAAGAAATTATTCTGAGAATGATAGTAAATTATCTTCTGGCATAGGTAAACAGGGTACTCACCTCTTCGCACAACCACATCAAAATTACAACTAAGTACAGAACAACCATCATTCATAACTGCCATAAATTCAGTTGAATGGAAGTCCTACAACTTGGAAATTAAATAAGAAAATACATCAAGACAAGTAGGAGGGGCATAGACATGGAACCGGCTGGTCCCACAACCACGTGTGACAGATAAATATCAGGAGAGATATCTAGGGAGTGAGGGGTCCCAGCCCCACAACCAAGGGTTCCAGTGCCATGAAGAGAATTCTCCATAACTTCTGGCTGCAAAAACCAGTGGCGTCTTACGCTTAGGAAAATGGAAACTTACAGTCTCGGGCAGTTCCTCTTAAAGGGCCTGTGCACAGACTTACTTAGGCTCACTCCCTCTGAGCTCCAGCACCAGGACAGCAGCTTGAAAGTCACCAGAGACATATAGAAGGAACTGAATAGCCTGGCATCAGCATTGGCAGTGGCCATTGTTCCTGTCGTGAGCCATCCCCCCACAGAACTAGCAGGTGGGCCCATAGCTAGACTCCATCAGCCTGGGTCACACAGTTTGCCACACCCTGAAGATTCCCTGAGGCCTTACCCCACCCAACTTTCAGGCCCACCCAAGCTGTTTCCAGTGGCTTTTCCATACAAATGGCTTGTCTTGTTTCATATTTCAAATTTTCCTAAATTCTCTCAAACAAGTAGCATAAGGCCTTAGCAAGACCCATACCTCTCACTAAGTGGCTCCAAGGTTAGCCAACCTTGGTTCTTAGCTTGGCCTCGCCTGGGCCCCTCCAAACCCAGCACAAGTAGCAGCCATCTGCAGATCACTCTGTAGTTTATGCCAGGTGGCCCAGGGCAGAATGGACACAGTGGCTGACCTTGGTCTGCAGGCCCCAGAGCCAGCACATCCAGTGGACAGCTTCAGACCACCTTGGAGCACCACTACCCAACCACTCAAGAGGCAGACTCAGCAGTCCTGCTTGAAATAACTCCTGATCTCTGGAGCTGGCCCCTGCATAGCTGATCCTCCAGAGTGGTCTGGAGGTGGTGGTCAGTGGTCACAGCCACTGGTCAGCCTAGGTAAATCCAGTACACCATTGACATGCCAATAGCAATCAAGGCTCAACTACAAGAGGAGAGTGTTCACAGCTCACACAGGGGGCACAACTCGAGTACCCAGCTTGGGTGATAAGGGGAAGCTGTGTCTTGGACCCTACAGAACACCTACCATATTAGGCCACTCTACCAAGCCTAGGAGACATTGCAGGTCTACCTAATATTTAGAAACAAACTCAGGGAGTCTACCTAAATGAAGAGATGAAGAAGGACCACCCAAATGAATGAAGAGGAAAAAAACTCCAGGAAAAAGACCTAAACAAAATGGAGACAAGCAATCTACTAGATACAGAGTTCAAAACACTGGTTATAAGGTGCTCAATAAACCTAGTGAGAATCTCAAGCACAAAAAATAACCAGTCATAAATAAAGGATGCAGTAATTAAAATAAAGAATAATTTCAATAGAATCAACAGTAGAGTAGATTAAGTTAAGAATCAAGTCAGTGATTTGAAATAAAAGGAAATAAAAAACACCCATCAGAACAGCAAGAAGAAAAAAATTTTTTTTAAATGAAGATAGTGTAAGGATCCCCTAGGACAACTTCAAGCAAAACAACATTCATATCATAGCAATGCCAGATAAAGAAGACAGAGAAAAATAAATTGAAAACTTATTTGAAAAAATAATGACAGAAAACTTCTCTAACTTGATGAAGGAAACAGACATACAAGACCAGGAAGCACAAAGAGTCTCAAACAAGATGAACTCAAGGAGGCCCACACCAAGACACATCATAATTAAAATGCCTAAGGTTAAAGACAAGAAGAGAATCTTAAATGTACCAAATCAAAAGCAGTTAGTTACCTACAAGGGAGCTTCCATAACTGTCAGCCAATTTCTCAAAGAAACTTTGCAGGCTGCAAGGACTGGCAAGAAATATTCAAAGTCATGAAAAGCAAGGACCTGCAACCACGATTACTCTACTCAGCAAAGTTATCATTTAGAATCAAAGGACAGATAAAGAGCTTCCCAGACAAGAAAAAGCTGAAGTTGTTCATCAGCACCAAACCAGTATTATCTGAAATGTTAAAAGGTCTCCTCTAGGAAAAAGAAGATAAAAAATATGAACAATAAAATGGCAATAAATACATATCTATTAACAATTATATCTAAAACAATAAATTAACAAGCAGAAGAGAAACAATCACAAATACAAAAAAACATTTTGACAGTTGTCAGATGGGAAGGAAGTTGGGGAGATGGAGAAAGAAGGTGAAGGGATTCTAGCGGACTGTTGGTGGGATTGCAGACTGGTACAACCACTATGGAAAACAGCATGGAATTTTCTAAGAAAACTAAAAATGGATCTGCTTTTGACCCAACAATTCCACTGCTAGGATTATATGCTGAGAACACTGAAACAACAATCCAAAAGAACCTGTGCACTCCAATGTTCATAGCAGCACAATTTACAATAGCCAAGTGCTGGAAACAGTCTAAGTGCCCATCAGTAAAAAACTATGGTACATTTACACAATGGAATTCTATGCAGCAGAAAGAAAGAAGGAGCTCCTACCATTTGCAACAGCATGGATGGAACTGGAGAGTATCATGCTAAGTGAAATAAGCCAGGCGGTAAAAGACAAATACCATACGATCTCACCTTTAGCAGGAACCTAATCAACAAAACAAACAAACAAGCAAAATATAACCAAAGACACTGAAATTGAGAACAGCTGACAGTGACCAGAGGGGAGAGGGGAGGGAATTTTAGGGGGAAAGGGGAAGGGTTTGCAGGAACAAGTATAAAGGACACATGGACAATAATAAGAGGGGGTGGAAGTGGGAGGGAGGTGGGGAGAGCTGGGGGGTGGGCGTAAAAGGCAGAAAACTGTACTTGAACAGCAATTAAAATAAATAAATAAACAAAATTTAAAAAGGTGAAGGGATTAAGAAGTACAAATTGCTTGTTACAGAGTAGTCATGGGAATGTAAAGTACAGCATAGGGAAAATAGTCAATAATAGTCTTATAACTGTATGGTGTCAGAAGGGTGCAAGGCCTATTGGGATAATCACTTATTAAGTTATATAATGTCTAATCACTCAAGTGTATACCTGCAACCGATATCATAATGTATGTCAACTGGAAATGAAAATAAAAATAATTTTAAAAATTCTAAAAATATAATAAATCATGATTTACCTATCATGATAATCTTAACAGACAAATGTATGTTTCCAAACAGATGGAGTAAAAGTAAGAAATGTGACTTCTGAAGAAAGATTCTGTGATGTTTAGGATTAAAACTTTCCTGGACAATCTGTAAGAAACAAAAAGATTAGAAGAAAAAATAGTATGGATTGTTTTTTCAATTTTTTTAAAAGATTTTATTTATTTATTTTTAGAGAGAGGGGAAGGACAAAGAGAGGAAGAGAAACATCAATGTGTAGTTGCCTTTAGCATGCCCCCCACTGGTGACTTGGCCTGCAACCCCAGCATGTGCCCTGACTGGGAGTCAAACTGGCAACTCTTTGATTCACAGGCTCACACTCAATCCACTGAGCTACACCAGCCCACAGGCCTGTGCTCAATCCACTGAGCTACACCAGCAAGGGTTATTTTTTTTAAATTCTTAATTCTGTGTGAGAAAGATGCTAAAAACTTTGACATGAACCCATAACACTTCATTACATTCATTGAACCTTCAGAATATTTTGAATGCTCAAAAGTCAAGTATATTATCTACTTTCCAATTATTTTTACCATTTTCCAAAACATCAATGGAACAAAGAAAGCTTAGAAATAAATACAACATATGGTGTTTAAAAAGATTCAATCTTTTGGAGGTATTGAAGAGTAAAATTCCTCAGGAAATGCAACCATGTGTTTTGTGCCTTATCGGTTCTGCATAAATAATGCAGCCTGTCTGCCAAATTAAGAACCTCATAATAGGTTGTTCAGATGGTGTTATTAGCGAGAGACTTGGACTGGGCTGTAGTCTCCTGAAGGAAATAGGTAGATGACATTGGTGGATAAGGAAATTGCATGTTAGTGGCAAGAACACAAAATTAAAAATGACAGAATAAGTATGAGATAGGAAAACAGGCCATGAAAGGATTTTAGTGGAACAAAAAGGATTCTCTTAATTAAATGTGATTAGGCATCTGTTTTTTTAAAAAATATATGAGTAGTATCAGGATACATTTTTCTGACATTAATGATTAAGCAGTGGATTTCATCACCCCCTTCTTTTTTTTTAATTTTATTTTTGGTAGATGAATACTAATGTAGTTCTCTGTCATGAGTAATTTTAGCCTAGAACCTATAAGAAATAAAGAGAATTTTGGAATGAAGGTTGTGAAGTCAGACACTGGTGCTTCTCCAAGAAATAACAGCATGTAGTTGTATAAAAAGTTGATAGATTACCCTCCCAGAATTTTTTTAAAGCACAATATATAACCTTAACAGCGACAGGGTCCTTGCAGAATAAAAATATTCTAAATAGCCATTTAATTAATGCCCAAAACATAGAATAGTATTTAAATCCTCAGGGGATCCTTAGAGATCTTTTTTAAATAAAAACACCTCTAAAAATTACACTTTTATACTAGCCACAGCATTTGGGTATTATTAATTTTGTAATTTATTAGATTCATCTTCAAGTGTTTGCTTGGAATTGATCACTCAGGTTTCCTATATCATTGTCACTACTGAATAATAAATTCAAAGAATGATTATAGAATGGTTAATGTATATAAGATCATGTGGTAATGTGGGAACAGGAAATAAAAAGTAGTTTATAGCTCAGCCCTTGTTTTTAATAAGCTTAACATCTAATAGGAGATATTAGAAAATGTATGATCAGGGAGGACTTTAAGGAGAAGGTAGAGTTTGAACTTGGCTTTGAAGGATTCTTCATATTTTAAGAGCCATGGCTGGAAGAAAAAAGTGTCTAAGAAAAATCATCTATTTCAGCCCAAGTAGAACAATGTTTCCTGCTCACTTACATAAGAAGGGAAAACTCAATTCCAAAAATGAATTTGTAGCTAAGATATATGTATGATTTAATTAAACCGATATACTTGAAATAAGAACATGCAGAAAATGCTAAAATAGATTAGTAATTCACAATCCAAGAACTTCAGACCCCTGGAGAGATCACTGAATTATTTCAAGCAGACCATGAATGGAATCTGAGCCCATTCAATAAAATTAATAAATCATATCATCAGCAAATATGACCTACTATCTTTCAAAAGCCATTGTGAGTAATAAAGAATATACTCACATAATAGCACTTTTGCATTTTCTGAATCTGTTACACTGAAAAGATAACTACTGATTCATATCATTTTATTTTCATTAAAATTTTAAAAACTATATATAACATCCATTAACCTAAATTACTATTTCTGTATGTATCATTCATTAATATGAGTATATTTCATGTTTATTTTATTTTTAAATTACAGTTAACATTCAATGTTATTCTTTATTAGTTTCAGATACACAGCATAGTGGTTAGAAAATAGTGTACTTTACAGAGTGGTCACCTCAGTGTTTCAAGTATCCCCCTGGCCCGATACACAGTTATTACAATACTATTGACTATGTTCCCTATGCTAAAATTTACATCTGTGACTATAAGTATGCTTTTATCTGAACAAACATCCACCTTGTAAGTGATTTCAAAATATAGACTTGTATCTTATTCTTTTCTATACTTTATTTAAATATTCCCCTATTATTGAAAATTTAAGTTGTTTTAATATTTCACTATTATAAATAATGTAATATTTTTCCATGGCTAAAATTATGTACTTCCTTAATTATTTTTATTTTAAAGGCCTGTATGAAAAGTTACTAGGTCAAAAAATATATACTTTCAAAGATTTCAATAAATATTGCTAAATTATCTTCTCAAAGATTCTATCATTATACGATCCTGCCAGCATGGTAATATGAAACAATATTATATATTAAAATTAATATTATAATATGTTAATATTATATATTAAAATGTAAGTTTCCAAGCTACAGCCCTGGCTTGTGTGGCTCAGTGGATTGAGTGCCGGACTGTGGATCACTAGTTAGATCACCAGTCAGGGCACATGCCTGGGTTGTGGGCCAGGTCCCCAGCATGAGAGGCAGCCACACATTAAAGTTTCTCTTCCTTTCTTTCTCCCTCCCTGCAAATAAATAAATAAATCTTTTTTTAAAAAGCTACAGCTAAATGTTACATAAAGTACAGAGAAAATAAAACATATTTACTTACATATGAATTTAAAAAACAAAATAAATGAACAAACAAAAAACAAATTCAGAGAGTACAAACTGATGGTTGCCAGATTGGAGGGCAACTGGCAGCCAGATGATAAAGGTGAAGGGATTAAGAAGTACAAATTGGTAGTTACAGGATAGTCATGGAGATGTAAAGTGCAACATAGGGAGTCTAGTCAATATTCTAATAACTATGTAGGGCATCAGATGGGCACAAGATTTATTGGGTGGCTCACTTTATAAGCTTATATAAATGTATAAACACTATGCTGTACATATAAAACTAATGTAATAGTGCGTGCAACTTTAATTTAAAAATAAAATTAAAAAAATAAAAGTAAAAAATTCTTTAGGTCTGTCATATGTGTCTCGGATCAGCAGACAGGTTCACCATAGCCAATAAGAACTGCATACTTACACGGTGTCTCCTGTCATCAACCACTCATACACTTTCCTAAGACATATTCATTCTGTCGAATGCCCTTTTATTTTCGTAGCCTCAAGGTGCACTGAAAAAGGAAACTGACACAGTGCGAAATATCCGAGTTTCCCTACATACACAAACGAACAAGGGAAGACTACTTTCCCTTGAAGTGGATCTTGTTACTTCAACAGGACCAGTGTCCACAAACAAAGAGAGGAATGAAAACAGTTAAAATGTAGCCTCTGAGAATGTGGTAGCATTTTTCTAGTTTACCCAGAAAGATGAGAGCTGCAGAATTGGAATTTTTATCAGTTAGAGGAACTTAAGAATAATACCTTCTAAACACACATTCACTGTTTTCTGTGTGTAGAAGGGAAAAAATTGATTTGTTGGAACTGAGTAGAATGATTAAAAAAATCAAAAAGCTTTACTCCTATTTGGTTTCTTTCTTTAAGTCATGTTTATTCCATTTGTAGATGATTGGAAACTATCCTTTGAAAGAAAATGTAAGGCTCGCAAGCCCATAGGAGTAATTTCTATTTAATTACATTCTGAAACCTCTGAGCACACATTTTCATAATCTTATGCCTATAAGATGAAAACAAGAAATGTTCCTCCCAAGAGAGAAAATGATGATCTGAATAGATGAAGAAGAAGTGGAGATTTTTAAAAACTTAAAGTCCTTTAGAATACTTGGATACTATATTTAATTCTATACCTAGATCCTCTTCCCTGATTTGGTACGTGATTCCCTTTTCTGTCAGATATTAGGTCAACCTATCTTTATGTTGCCTTGTTTATTAGATCTTCAGTTTACCCTACACATTCACAATGTCTTATCACTTGAGTATCTGTTGTTTTGTTGGATACCAGAGAGTGGCAGCTAAGAATTCCAGGCAATAATCCAAAGTCACTTTGTCCAAATGAACTTTTACCTACGCTGTTCATGGAAAAAGGTTTATCTTTGCAGACCATTATGGAAATCTATCAACGGAATATAAGCAAATCAAGAAAGCAAGAGGTCCAAAAAAAAAAAGCAGTAAACTAGTTATAATTCACCATGTGTTATCTGAGCTTGAAAATAACAGAGCAGCTAGAGGGATTTATGAGACTTCAGAACAGAGTGAGATATAGGGAAAATTATCAATAAAACTTAAGATGAAGTAATCTAGACAGATAACAAAAGCTGCTGCCCTAAAGTACTAGCTACCAATAAATATGGCCTAAAACATAAAAACTCATGGATCAAAAGTTTTCCTGCAGAATGAAGCTGCTGCCAAACTCCTGCGTTACAGAGATGTGGGCAACAGAGCTCTACTGGGGAAACGACGGGGGCGGGCAGGGATCACACCAGTGTTGGTGGGAAAGTTTTGCTACAGAATTTACAGAAAAATTGCGAAGATATTACAAAAATTTCCACATGCCCCTCACCAAGTTTAACCTATTGTAAACCTCTTACATTCCGATAGTACATTTTTCAAATCTAAGAAATCAGTAACAATTAAAAAAAAGAAAAAGAAAAGAAATCAACGCTGATATCTTGCAATTAACTAAACTCGATATTTTATTCAGATTTCACTAGTTTTCTCTAAAAATCTTCTTTCCTTTCCAGGATCCGATCCAGGATACCACATTATATTTAGTCATCATATCTCTTCAAGCTCCTCTTGGCTGTGACAATGTCTCAGGATTTCCTTGTCCTTACTGACATTTACAGATATTTTTTTTCTTTTCTGAATGTCCCTAATTTAGGTTTGTCTGATGTTTGTCTAATGGTTAGACCAGGGTCAGGGTTTTTTGGGGAACAAAACCCACAGAAGTAAAGTTCCATTTTCAGAACACCTGCTTATTTTTTTAAAGATAAAATTAATAGATCACCCCAAGGCTTTTGAAACATTTTCCTGGGACTCCACCTCATATTTAATTCAAAATCTATTATAATATAATGATATCAGCAAGACTGTCGTGACATTTCCACTGAGAACTTCTAGAATTTTGCAGCTGTGACTTTTCCTCTGCAGCAATATTGTCTCCCTTTATCTGAGGGAGAAATTTATTGATGTCATTGAGTGTGCGCGCCCTGACTCAGCTGTGGGAGTACAATGGAAAGAAATACAAATATATAACAACTGGATGATACAACAGACACCACCCCAGTTGGCCTCCCAGCATCCACCATCAATCCTCTTTCACCTTGCCCACTTCCCACTTTAAAGTCAAAAAGAGCAGCTACTCAAGTTCCCAGCCTATCTTACCTTTAATCCAGTGTTGGCCTACAAGGTGAGAGCCAGTCTGTTGGGGTGTTCTAGGAATAAAACAAAACAAAACACTTCTTCCTTGATAACAGGGAAGAGGCATGGCAGGGAAGCTCTTTCCTCACTTGTTCTGATGTGAATGTGTGAAGATAAGATGCTAGGGCATGTTTCAGCCATAAGGCAGCAAGTCTAAGATTATAAAGCCAAGCACTAAGAATGGGAGAATACAGGATGGAGACAGCCTGACTTCTAGAAGACATCACTGAGCCACTGAATCTATCATGGGATTGCTAAGTGAACTACTGACATTCTCATTGATCATTGGGTTTGCAGCTCAAGGCATCCTTACTGAGACATACAGCAGTGGCTGACATTTCTCATGATAACTCACAGCAGATAAGTTAGTGACTCAAAGACATGATTTGTTTTGCCTACACAGTGTTAAAAATGTAGTTACCGTCTCTTTAAAATCAGTTGATTTCACAGGAAAAAAATTTCACACTTCCTTTGAAAAATCAGCAAGTCTGGCAACTTGGTCCATGGGTCTTCCTACCAATGGTCACATGGAACTGGGTAGCAGCTGCCACTTTTAGATAGGACCTGCGCCCTGCTCCTCAGTTCACCATAGTCCCCACCTGGCTAGAATTCATGCACTCACATTATCTGTCTGGACCTTGTAGACATCTGTGGAAAACCTTTAATGGTTTGGTTTTATTTAAGACAAGTATCCTTCTGGATGACCCTGTTCATTTTTTTTTTTTCAGTTTTGCAAAAGATGAATGACCTTTAATTTTAGAACGTATCCAGTGAAAATCACAGCCATATGGCTGTGACAAACTGCAGCCCCCACACACCTCCTTGTCTTCTCTCCCTCTCCTACCCATGCTTTGGCCTCCCACGAGTTGCTGAGGAAAATGAGTTAAGATTAGCTTTCCAACTGACACATTCCAGATGTTTTATTTAGCCTGGAAGCTTCTTAGTCACTTACCCTCCACAGAAACTTACCTAACTGATCTAGAATTATCTCTTTGGATGGAGCCTAGTAAAAGTTTTATCAGTGACATGTTTTGACATTGCAGCTCAAGATTTCTGACTGAGGAAATACAGTGCATGCTCCATATAACATGCTTCAATGCTGAATGTCTGTACATGACCCATGGATGAAAGCTTTCTCCGGGGCATTTCCCATAGCTAAAAACAAAAAAAAAAAGCTGAGAGATTGTCTTTTTCCAGCAAAATGTACTCTGCCTTCAATGACATTTGTATGATTGGAAGGTAAATATGAAAAGTCAGTAGAGATAAAGCAACTTGATTGAAGGAAGGCAAAGTTTACTATTAGTTCTGCAGAGAATAAACATGAGAGTAAACTAGAGATATATTTGAGGCTTGTCTCAATGTTTGAGAGATTTCAGAGCCACCATCTTTGCAGTCATTCTCTGATGCTAGCAGTAACCTCACTGTAGAAAATCCAGGAGCAATACACCCCTCTGTGCATTACCCACAGATGTCATAAACAGTGCCACAGAAAATGTGGACAAGTGGGGCAGACCAGAAGTCAGTGCCTCAGAAAACATTCTGTGGGTGGAGGGTGGAACCTAAGGTATGTGACTCCAACACCTGTTCCAAGGGTCACTGCCAGTCAGCTTGTAGCCTCACATTCCAGGCAGAGTTATGAGCTCAGGTGTAGTTCAGGATGCCACAGGTCTCCAGGCTCGTAGGGTTTTTGAGGAGAAATTTTTAACCATCTAACTTGAAATAGGGATGGATATAGATAGGACTATCTCAAAAAAAATGATCTTTTATAATCTTTTAAAATCTTTATTGTATTTTTTCCATTACCTTTTAGTCCATTTGTAACCCCTCCCACCAGCAATCACCACACTGTTGTCCATGTCCACAAGTCCTTTTTCCTTTTGCACAGCAAAAAAAAATCATCAACAAAATAAAAAGACAACCCACAGAATGGGAGAACATATTCGCTGATATATCTATATAGGAGTTAACATAAGGACTTAATATAAAAAATTTATAAAGTACTTACAAATCTCAACACCAAAAAACCAAACAATCCAACTAAAAACTGGACAAAGGACCTCAAAAGACACTTCTCCAAAGAGGTCATACAGATGGTCAACAGACAGGAAAAAGATGCTCAAAGTCACTAATCATTAGAGAAATGCAAATTACAACCACAATAAGATATCATCTCACACCTGTCAAAATGGCTATCATCAATAAATCAACAAACAAGAAGTGCTGACAAGGATGTGAAGAAAGGAGACCTCTTTTGCACTGTTGGTGGGAATGCAGAGTGGTGCAGCCACTGTGGAAAGCAGTATGGATATACATAAAAATTAAAAGTGGAACTTCCTTTTGACCCAGCAATCCCACTTCTGGGTATATGTCTGAAGAAATTCAAAACATTAATTCAAAAGAATATGAGCACCTTATGCTCACTGCAGCACTCTTTACAATTGTCAAGATAAGGAAGCAGCCCAAGTGTCCATCAGTAGATGAGTGGATAAAAAAACTATAGGACATTTATACAATGGAATACTATCAGACGTAAAAAAGAAGAAAATTTTATCCTTTGTGGCAGCAAGGATGGACTTGGAGAACATTATGCTAAGTGAAATAAGCCAGTCAGAAAAATACAAATACCATATAATTTCATTCATATGTGGAATTTAAGGAACAAACTGAACTAACAGGGGGATGGAAGGACTGAACGCAATGGTCTTTTTAATGGAACTTTCCTTTGTTACTTCCCATGGTGACTCACATGGAACAGGTTGGTTATACATTTTATCTTACGTCAGAATTGAATATTTTCAAAACCTGTATTTTCTATTTAACTTTAATTTCTTTTTAACTACTAATATTTCCAAAAAAATATTTTCTACTTTTATGACAAACACTTTGCTTGCCTGGACATCACCAAATAAAACAGGTTACCCTGAAGGAAGTCCATGTGTTGCCAAACAGAATAATGTTATAATGGGGAGGAGGACATGCCATCTAATAAATCACAGTAGCAACAAAAAATTAAAATGGTAAAAGTAGCAAGAATATCATGATATAGTTATTTTTATGGTAAAATTATACTTCCAATCATATAAAATGAGAATAAAAGTAATACAGTAATATGCAGTGGAGAGATATATGTTTAGATATGAAAATTAAACAAAGGACCTCCATATATCTAATATCAATCATTCTATGTATATTTAACTAAAGAAACCATATCATGAAATTGACCTAAAACTAATGTAAGTACATATTAATTAGCTATCTACTCATTTTGTTTGACTTCTTAGCATTTAGATGAGATTTAGTAGCAATATAATTTGGATAACTCATTGTCTCAAGCAATATCTGTCACAAAGGTTTGAATTGAAACATTGCTTTCCTCTTTTAAGTAAATAGGACATTCTTCAGTGTTTTTGACCTCATTGCTTCCCCAAAGGATTACATAGGTGTTCGGTTCCAGTATAGTTTCCTTATTGTGATGTTTCTTGCTATTAATGATGATGACAAAGAAAATAATTTGTTTTGTTCTATCTCCTTGGTTCCAGTTTCCAGAAGACTTTTAGAAGAAAAATCATTTAAAATCTGCAGGTGATCCAAACATTTAAAAATACATACAAAAATTAATTAGTAGAAACATATTTTAAAGGTTTTATTTATTTATTTTTAGACGGAGGGGAAGGGAGGAAGAAAGAGAGGGAGAGAAACATCAATGTGTGGTTGCCTCTCATGTGTCCTCACTGGGGACCTGGCCTGCAACCCAGGCATGTGCCCTGACTGGGAATCGAACTGGCGACTTTTGGTTCACAAGCTGATGCTCAATCCACTGAGCTACACCAGGCAGTAGAGTCATATTTTTACAAGCTCAAGTTTTTAAAAATGTTCCTTATTACAGATTCAATCAGTAAAAATGCTAGATGTAGTCATTTAATATAAAAATTTGAAAACAGGAATAGTTAGTAACAGCTGCACTTCTAGATCAACTTCAGCATCTAATTTGTTTCTGTGATATTTTTCTGGCTGCATAGTATTAGGAAAATACTAATACATAGAAATGCAAATGCCAAGAGTTCAAGTAACAGATTGTAATTTTATAATTTTTAAAATTTAACTTATTTAAGAGCTTGAAGGAAGACTGGTAATGCTTTTTGTTTTTAAAAAGGGAGGGAATATGAATCAAATTTAACCCATGATAACCATGTATATTCTTCTAATCTATACATTATATATAATACTATACATACACGTACAACTGTATACAATAAGTTATTACGACTATGCCACATGTAAGCTTGCAACTATGAACATCAGACAAGCAGAGGTTGGTGATTTTTCCATCATTAAGACATGCGTGCTGTGGCTATGTATTTTCTTTTATAATTTCACATGAATTGCAGAGCTGCAAATTGTCTTTATGTATTAGTTATATGTAGTGCCTAGCACAGAGGCAGACCATACTGAGAATGTTTATTGAATGAAATGAATAAAATTACTTAAGACTTTGGTGAGAGATCTCAGAGCATTTGATAAGTTATTGATAATCTACAGGACCAATTACCAAGTCATTATAAAGAACCACTGTAAAAAATAATCAATATTATGTGTAGTGAAATTGTACAATATGGACATATTTTAGTGTATTTTGTCTGTTATACCCCTGCAAAAATGACAATGTTAATACTCTTGCAAAAGTGGATACAAGTGGTAATACTGGCCATTAACTCAGTTGGCACCAAGCAGTGTGAGCTGCAATGTCTGAGGAACAAATGGAAGGAATTTCTTACCTTTTACTTATAATATGTTGTGGATTAAATAGGATTTTGCTCTCTAACCCAAAACACCAACACAAAAAAATATAGTCAATAAATTTTTGATGATGATTCTGTTAATTAGTAGCACTGGTTTGTGTGAAAATGTGATTATGTGATCCAAATAATGGATTTACACATAAATTTTTGGAGTAAAATTTATTTATAACTTGAGAAATTTCCTTACCATTCTGGGCGTTGGTAAATATTGCTCCAAAGAAATAAATTATTTGAAATTTGTTTAAAGTTTTTAATTTTACTATTAATAATTTTTGCTATGGTAATGATTTCAAAAGCTAATAAATATTAATGAATGCTCATGGATCTAAAACATTTCTTAAGCGCCAGGAATTACATTAACACGTTAAATGTTATTTCATTTAAACTTACAAATTACCTCATTGTTATTGTAATTAAAAAAATTAAGAAACAGAGGAACAGGGAAATGCAGTCATTCCCCCAAAGTCACAATGCCGTTGAGTGGGTAAGCCATTATTTGGACCCAGGAGGGACTACTCCAAGGTCCATGATCTTCCCTTCATTTGCTTTGTACCCATGAATGAAATACCTCTGCAAAAACAGATCATGAAATGAAAACATTGTGATACTTGGACCTTATGATTCTTTGTAGGTGTCATCTCTGGAAGTTCTTGGAAAATGACATGGAAATTGTAAACACTTCAATGAAGTGCTAAATCTGTAGCAAATGATCTTTAACCCTCCAGTCTGGACGTGATCCCTTTTATGTTCCCCAAATTCTCTGAATTTTTGTTATACTATAATTGTCCATCTACTCTTCTTTGTTCTCACTTGGGCTGTGAACAATTTGAAGGAATAAATGTCTTTTATCTTTATGCCATCAATGCTTTGCCCAATGCCTGGAGAACAATAGTTAGTTGGCACTTAATAACTGAAATGAATGAATTAAATAAAAGTCAGGAACCATTATCTTAATTCCAGACCAGTCCCTGACCAAATAAACAGGATGAAGTACAGGAAACCTACTTCATTTACTACTTAGCCTTTAAAAAGGCACCAAATTTTGCCTGTCATTTCTACTTCTTCCCTGTAGATTATTTACTCTCTTTGCCTAAGAATTTCATGAGAACTGGCATAATAAGTTCTGTGGAAAAAAACAAAATCTTTAAAACAAAGGTAAGTTATTAAGATTCTTATTTTATGCAAAGAGGCATAGGACTCATTTCTTACCTTTTTATTTTTAAAAATGAATGGTTTATTATTTCTCATTTTAAAAAGCAACAATAACTAGAATAATTCAATTATTCTCAGAACCACACAAATGTATTTTCTTTTTTATTGTAATTTAAAACCAACACTGTAATTCAGTTAATAACAAAGAAATGTTTCTAGTTATGTAAAAAGACATTAGTTCTTTTAATGTTTGTTATGAAATTGAAACTTTTTTGCCAATATGTTACTAATTAATTTCTCACTATATGTGTCAGTGAAATAAAAACAAAAATAAAAACACTTTGAACAATGAAGCTATAGAAAACTTTGCTATTCCAGAAGTTGTCTAGACTCTTCTTCCCCTACACAGTTCATTGATCTCCCACCTACAAATTTTTACTGACAACATTTTTTACATTGTGTTAATTTCAAGTTAAACTTATCCTCAATAGAAAGTGACCTCTTTCATTCTAGATTTTGTCCTAAGGAGTTATTTAACTGAATGAGAGAAAGAAAGATAGATGCCCAACCTAAACTTTTCACCTGGTAGCTCCAGGAATGTGGGAACATTAAGATACATGGAATCCAACATCTACCTACACAGCTTTTTACTTCTAGGTCTATGAAAAGAAATTTTCAAACAAACTCAAGTATTATAATACGGGAAGAATATTTAATAAAAATCAAATTCCTTAGGAATTGACCAAGCTCAATCAGTTCTGTGAGCATTTATAATTTTTATCACTTGTGGAATGCAGTATTGTTTTTATCATAGTCTGTCTATTCCTTTGTAATTAATTTCCAGTATAGATGTGTGGGAATTCCCAAGGAAAATCACAAACCAACATATATCCTCCGAACTTATATTATTAAGTCTAAGTTTCTGAAGAGCAAAACAATATGAAGGGGAAAGTAATAATCTCAAAAGAAGTCAGAACATTTGGCTTCAACTCTTGGGTCTCCCTTTAACTAGTTATATGCCTGTGAACAAGTCACTTAAGCACTCCTGACCTCTGCTTCCTGATCTGTGAAATACTGGCAACCGATAAATTCTAAGATGCCCTTGCCATGTAAAATTCAGTTAAAATTTCAAAAAAAAATCCATTATGATTC
The DNA here is from genome assembly GCA_004027475.1 of Anoura caudifer. Taxonomy (NCBI): domain Eukaryota; kingdom Metazoa; phylum Chordata; class Mammalia; order Chiroptera; family Phyllostomidae; genus Anoura; species Anoura caudifer. The sequence goes on from PVKU01004418.1 coordinate 102,931, forward strand.
AGAAAACACTGAAACAGCATGCTGCTTCTGCTCCTTTAGAGCAGACCAGGGATTAATGCAATCCTTGAGTTATTTTTCAGACACAGCAGTGCACATGTGTCAACCCTCTTCTCAAGATGACCCCTAAGCCAAAAACCTTCAGTCTATGGAACTCAAGTAACAGAAGTGTGGCCACCAGTGCCCTTTAGGAAGCATGAGTTCCTTCAGTAAGGAAGATCTGGTTCCTACACCAAATATGGATAAACAGAGAACTGACCAAACCCTGCCAAACTGAAATTCCTTTCTCTTCTCCTCCACCCTACACTATAATTGGCCAAGTTCCAAAGCCCTCTAATCAAAACTTGCCTGCCATTACTATCACATGCCAACCTGTTCTCCCTAATCCTTAAAACTTCTCCAGACCCTGTTTTGGGGAGACAGATTTGAGTGGTGCCTCCTGTCTCCTAAAGGCCCTCTAAGCAATAAAAACTCTTTATTTTGTCAAAAGCCACATCACAGTTTGGGGGACTATGCAGGTTGGACAACGAGCCTCTGCTCTGTAATATTTGTGTCTATACTGGATATGATGGATATTAACTAAGCTAATTGTGGTAATCATTTCACAATATATGTAAGTCAAATTATTGTACTGTACACTTTAAACTTATGCAGTGCTCTATACCTAACATTTCAATAAAAATATTTCAAAAAGAGTCAAAAAATAATAGGTACATGTATTTACAATAGGAGGGTTCTCCTTATAAATATTAGTTCTTATTCTGTACAGGTAAGGTGTTGATTTAAAAGAGTTGTGTTTAATAAGATTCAAGTTTTAAAGTCACAAAAGCTAATATTTGTATAGACTATTGTAATTAGCCTTTTTATTTTTTATTTTTAAGTATTTTTTATTGATTATGCTATTACAGTTTTCCCAATTTTTTCCCCTTTATCCCCCCTCCACTCTGCCCCTGCAACCATCCAGCATCCCCCCCTTATGGGTTGTACATATAAGTTCTTTGAGTCCTCTGTTTCCTATACCATTTTTATCCCTCCCCATCTATTTTATGCCTACTGATTATGCTTCTTCTTCCCTGTACCTTTTCCCCCCATTCCTCCCTTCCCCCTCCCCACTGAACTCCTTCTGTGTGATGTCCATTTCTCTGATTCTGTTCCTGTTCTGGTTGTTTGCTTAGTTTTTGTTTTCATTGTTTTTCTTTTCTTTTAGGTTCATTTGTTGCTAGTCATGAGTTTGTTGTCACTTCATTGTTCATATTTTTGATCTTCTTTTTCTTAGATAAGTCCCTTTAATGTTTCATATAATAAGGGCTTGGTGATGATGAACTCCTTTAACTTGACTTTTTCTGGGAAGCATTTCATGTTCCCTTCCACTCTAAATGAAAGCTTTGCTGGATAGAGTAATGTTGGATGTAGTTTCTTGCCTTTCACAACTTAAAATACTTCTTTCCAGTCACTTCTTGCCTGTAAGGTTTCTTTTGAGAAATCAGCTGATAGCCTTATGGGAACTCCTCTGTAGGTAACTGTCTCCTTATCTCTTGCTGCTTTTAGGATTTTCTCTTTGTCTTTAATCTTGGGTAACTTAATGATGCTGTGCCTTAGTATGTTCCTCTTTGGGTCCAACTTCTTTGGGACTCTCTGAGCTTCCTGGACTTCCTGGAAGTCTATTTCCTTTGCCAGATTGGGGAAGTTTTCCTTCATTATTTGTTCAAATAAGTTTTCAATTTCTTGCTGCTGCTCTTCTTCTTCTGGCACCCCTATAATTTGGATATTGGGACGTTTCAGATTGTTCCAGAGAATCCTTGTTCTCTCTTCATTTTTTTGGATTCTTGTTTCTTCATTCTGATCCAGTTGGATGTTTATTTCTTCCTTTTGTTCCAAATTATTGCTTTGAATCCTGATTTCCTTCTTGTCACTGCTGGTTCCCTGAATATTTTGCTTTATTTCATTTTGGGTATCTTTCATTTGTTATTTCATTTTTCAACCAAGCTCAATCAGTTCTGTGAGCATTTTGATTACCAGGGCTTTAAATTCTCCATCAGATAGGTTAGCAATCTCCTCATCACTTAGTTCTCTTTCTGAGGTTTTGCTGTGTTCTTTCATTTGGACCATATTTCTTTGTCTTGGCGCAGCTAATAGGTTGTAAGGGGGCAGGGCCTTAGGTATCCTCCAAGTCAGGGCAACCCTCTTTGCTGAGCTGCCTGTGTGGGAGGGGCCAGAAAGGGAACAATGCAGCTTGCCTGCTTGTCTCTAGCGCACTTTCCAACAGCCTCTTCTGTCAGACTGGAAGTATCTCCCATCATGGCAACCCCAGCCTTAGCCCACAGTCAGCTCTGAGTCTCAGTTTTCCCCTTAAGTCAGTCCCTTCTGTGCAACTCTGCCAAGCTCCGCAGTTAACCCTGACCCTCAGCCACCTCACCACGGTTTTTCTGACTTGCCCCTTTTGGTCCACCGCCTTACTAGTTTGGTTGTTCTGGTTGATTTTTTCTTTAATTCCTTAGTTGTCAGAGTTCCATAGAGTTTGATTTTCTGGCGATTTTGGTTATTTATTGATTTTAGATTGGTCGTTATCTTCCTTTTGGTTGTGCAAGGAAGCGAAGGGTTTTTACCTACACCTCCAGCTTGGCAGGGATCTGTAATTAGTCTTTTAAAATTATTTATTTTAAATATAAAATCACCCATCTACTTGCCATATTTTTGGACCATAAGACACATGTAGGTTTTAGAGGAGGAAAATAGGGAAAAAAAGTTGGAAGCAAGAAATGTGGTGAAATATTTAATAACATAAATAGCATAATACTTCACCAATGTAAATGTAAAGCTACATTCAGATTATAAGATGCACCCCCATATTCCTCCCAAATTTGGGGGGTATAGTGCATCTTATAGTCCCAAAAATATGGTAATAAACAGCATTTTAGTGATTGAGTTTGTGATCATCGAAACTGTTCCACCTAATGCTAGACATTAGAAAATGTTTTTGGACCTTTTTTTGTGTCAGAGTAGCCATTGGACAGACACAGAAATCTACTGTGTCAAGTACATATAAATGCTAGATACATATATATAATCATACCCCTAATTTGTATATTTTTAAACAAGATGTAAGTTAATAAAGGTATCTGCAATCAAAAGAATGAAGTTAGACCCCTACCACATATCATATATAAAAATTAACTACAAATAGATCATTTACTTAGTATATGAGCTAAAACTATTAAAATTTTAGAAGAAAACACAGGATTAAGATCTTAATGGCTTTGGATTGGGCAATGATTTCTTAGATATGACACAAAAACCACAAGTGACAGATCAAAAAATAGATGAATGGACTCCATCAATATTAAAAACTTGCATGCTTCAAAGGATACCCTCAAAAATGTGAAAATATATGAGTGAAATCATCTAACGAAAACTGAATTAACAACCAAAATAGAGACAGACTTATATATACAGAGCAGGCTGACAGCTCTGGGGAGGGTTGGGGGCAGAGGCGATTGAGCTAAAAAGAAAAAAGAGAAAGGGCTCATGAACACAGACAACAGTGTGGTAACTGAGGGGGTGGGGGAGGGGGAGCGGGTGGAGGTGCAAGAGTGTATAAGAGAGACAAATGGTGATGGAAAAATAACTAATATTTTTTGAAATAAAAATATAACCCAAACAACTGAGAAATGTTTTCAAAGCATATATATGAATTTTTAAATCCACATTACATATAAAATACACAACATGAAATGAAAGAGGAGAAATAACAACCAATACCAAAGAAATACAAAGGACTGTTAGAAATTATTACAAACAACAATATTCTAAGACATTTGAGAATCTGGGTGAAATGGAAAAATATCTAGAAACACAATCCTCCAAAATACAATCAAGAAGAAGGAGGAAGACTGAATAGATAGACAACAGTTAATGAAATTGAAACAGTAGTTAGAAAACTCCTGGCACACAAAAGCCCTGGACTGGACAGCTTCACAAGAGAATTATACAAAACACTTAAGGAAGGGCTAACCCTATCCTCAAACTATTCCAAAAAATCTAGAAGAGAGAAGCCTCTCAAACCCTTTTTTATGAAGCCAGCATCATCCCAATCCCAAAACCACATAAAGACACAACAGAGAAAGAAAAACTACAGGTCAATATTACCAATAAATATACATGCTAAAACCCTCAACAAAATATTGGCAAGCCAGATGCAGCAATACATTTAAAAGATCATACACCATGATCGAGTGGGATTCATCCCATGGATACAAGGATGGTACAATATTCACAAATCAATAAATATAATACATCTATAAAAAAAGAAAAACAAAAGTCACATGATCATATCAATAGATTCTGAAAAAGCACTTGATGAAGTAAAGCACCCATTTATGATAAAAACACTCAGCAAAGTAGGAGTAGAGGGAGTATGCTTCAACATAACAAAGGCCATATATGACAGACCTACAGCCAACATCATACTCAACAGACAAAAACTAAAATGTTTCCCCCTAAGATCAGGAATAAGACAAGGGTGTCCACTTTTACCATGTCTATTCAATATAGTATTGGAACTTCTAGCCACAGTGATCAGACAATAAAAAGAAATAAAAAGCATGCAAATTGGAGAGGAGAAAGTAAAACTGTCATTGTTTGAAGATGACATGATAGTCATCTAGAAATGCCCTATACATAGAAAACCCTACAGACTCCACCAAAAAATTACTCGACCTAATAAGTGGATTTGGCAAAACAGTGGGATACAAAGTCAATATTCAAAAATTGAAGATAGTATTCTATAACAACAATGAAATAATAGAAATTAGGGAAAAAACTCATTTACTATAGTGACAAAAAATAAAGTGATTTAAAAATAAAGTACTCAGAAAACTACACAACACTGAAGAAAGAAACTAAGGAAGACACAAATAAATGGAAGCAAATCCTGTGTTCATGAATTGGAAGATTTAACATTATTAAAATGTCCATACTACCCAAAGCAATCTATAGATTCAATGCAATCCCTACTTAAATACCAATGACATATTTCACAGATACAGAACAAATATCTCAAAAATTTATATGGAACTGTAAATGACCTGAATAGCTTCAGCAATTTTCAGAAAGAAGAACAAAGTAGGAGGGATCACAATATCTGATATCAAACTATATTACAAGGCCACTATAATCAAAACAGTCTGGTACCGGTATAAGAACAGACACATAGATCGATGGAACAGAATAGAGAGCCCACAAATAAACCCATGTCTCTATGGTCAATTAATAGTTGACAAAGAGAGCAGCTGCATAAAATAGAGTAAAATAGCCTCTTCAACAAGTGGTGTTGGGAGATCTGGACAGCTATATGCAAAAAAATGAAACTTGGCCACCAACTTATGCTATACACCAAAACAAACTCAAGATGGATAAAAGACTTGAATATAATCCATGACACCATAAAAGTCCTAGAGGAGAATATACACAGGAAAATTTCAGATATCCCACTAAACAACATTTTCACTGATATGTCCCATAGGGCAAAGGATATAAAGGAAAGAATATACAAATGGGACTACACAAAATTAAAAAGCATCTGTAACACTAAAGAAAATATCAGCAAAATGAAAAGAAAACCAACTGTGTGGGAAAACATGTTTGCCTATGATGCCTCAGGTAAGGGTTTGATCTCCAAAATATATAAAGAACTCACACAACTCCACACCAAGAAGACAAACAATCCAATTTAGAAAATGTGTGAAGGACCTGAACAGACAATTCTCCAAGGAGGGCATACAGAGGGCTCATAGACATATGAGAGGATGCTCAGCGTCACTGGCCATCAGAGAGATGAAAATTAAAACCACAATGAGACACCACTTCACACTGGTCAGAATGGCCATCATAACCAAATCAACAAGTGCTGGCAAGGTTGTGGAGAAAATGGAACTCTAATGCACTGTTGGTGGGAGTGTGGACAAGTGCAGCCACTGTGGAAAACAGTGTGGAATTTCATCAAAAAAGTAAAAATGGAACTTCCTTTTGACCAAATGAGTCCACTGCTGGGTTTATACCCTAAAAATTATGAAACACTAATTCAAAAGAACCTATGCACCCCTATGTTCCTAGCAGCATTATTTACAATAACCAAGTGCTGGAAACAGCCTAAGTGTCCATCAGTAAATGAGTGGACCAAAAAACTGGTACATTTACACAAGGGAATACCATACAGTAGAAAGAAAGGGAATTCCTACCCTTCGAAACAGCATGGATGGAACTGGAGAGCTTTATGCCAAGTGAAATAAGCCAGGTGCTGAAAGACAAATGCCATGTGATGTCACCTATAAGTGGAAACTAATCAACAAAACAAACAAATGAGCAAAATAGAACCAGTGACACAGAAAGAAAGAACAAATTGACAGTAGCCAGGGAGGTGGAGGGAAGAGGGTAATGTGGCACAGAAGAGGAAGGACCAAGTCAAGAAATGTGTATAAAGGATCTATGGACTTGGACAATGGGTTCAGGATTGACTGTGGGAGTGGAGGGTAGGTGGGGCAGTGGAGAGCAACTGGGGAAAAATTGAGACAACTGTAATTGAACAACAGTAAAAAAAACAAACTCACAACTCAACAATATAAAGTTAAATTATATATTTAAAAAGTGGAAAATGATTTAACTAGACAATACTCCCAGGAATATATACTGATGGATAAGTAGCACATGAAATGATTCTGAATACTTTTAATCACTGGAGAAATTAAAATCAAACCACATAAAATACATTTCACATATACTAGGAAGCAAAAAGAAAATAATAAATACTGAGTGTTGAGGAATTGGAAACCTCACACATAACTGGTATGACTTTTTTAAGGTGAAGCCACTATGGAAAACAGTTTGTCAGTTCCTCAAAATAATGAACATAGATTTACTCCCATAACCAGGTAGTTCCACTGCTAAGTATACACCCAAGAGAAATGAAAATATTCTACCACACAATACTTGTACACTAATATTTAGATAAACAAAAAGTGCAAAAAATCCAAATGTCCTTCAACTATGGAATGGATAAACAACACATTGTGGTATATCCAAAAAGACTATGTATTGCATGATTCCATTTTTATGAAATTCCTAGCATAGGCAAATCCATAAAGACAAAAAGTGAACTGGTTGCCTGAGGGAGAATGGGAAGGATATAGAAAATAACTGCAAATGGATATCAGGTTTTTTGTTAGAGTAGTAAAATGTGCTAGAATTAATAGTGATGGGGATTGTACAATTCTGTGAGTATACTAAAAATCACTAAATTATAAACTTTAAAAGGGTAAATTTTATGGTAAGTGAGTTATATCTCAATGAAAATGTCTTAAAAGGAATTTAAACTAAAAAAAAGAGTTAATATGTCAGTAAATTAGATACAAGTGAGGAGGAAGTCAATGAAATCTAAATATACCACTTGTTTGCCCTAATTTTTGAGGGTAAATAACAGTGTGCATTATACATGGGAATTAGCGCTAAAATGTGGTTGAGTATTATACATGGCAAAATACAGTAAATAAATCTTTGAGGAAACTCTAAAGAAATAAAAAGTATAAATAGGCACTTTGTTTGCTGTTAAAATGGTGATGTAGGTAGACATGGCTTGCCCCTTCACACACCACATTAAAATTACAACTAAAATACAGAACAACTATCACTAAGGACTGTCAGAAGTTGAGTTGAATGAAAGTCTGACAGCTATGAAATTGAGTTGAATGGAAGTCTGGCAACTACTGAGTTGAAGAAACCACATCCATCAGACTGGTAGGAGGGGTACAGAAGCTGAACTGGCTGGCCCCACACCCCGTGGATAACAGTTTGAGAGGGATATCTCGGGAGTGAGGAGTCCCAAACCTACACCAGACCCCACATCCCAGGATTCCAATGCCATGAAGATAAGTCCCCACAGCTTTCGGCTGAGAAAACCAGTGGGGACTGAGTCAGTGGAGAAAACTGCTGGAGCCCTAAGCAGTTCCTCTTCTGGAATCACACAGAGAGACTCACCTACTCAGATTTGCTCCCTCTGAGCCCCAGCACCAGGGTGGCAGCTTGAAAGGCACCAGTGGTACACAGGGAGAGACAGAAATGCCTGCCATCAGGGTAAACAGAGGCCATCGTCCCTTTTCTGAACCCCATCCCCCACAGAGCTGGTAGGCTGGTACCATATCTGAGGCTCCATCAACCTGGCTAACACTGTGTGATGGACTTTGGAAATCCAAAGAGGCTCTATTCCACCTAAGTTACTGGCCCACCCAAACTGCTTTTCCATAAGAATGGCTTGTCTTGGCTCTTAAATCCTATCAAGCAACAGCTGGCTACAGTGAGCCCTAGGGGCAGCCAGATCAGTCACAGCTTGGCTTCACCTGGGAACCTCCAAGCCCAGCAAAAGTAGCAGCAATCTCAGATTGCTTTACAACTCACGCAGGTCCCCCAGCAAAACACAGGTTGGGGCTGACTTTAGCCTGCACCACGCTGGAAACCCCAGGGCCAATGCACCCAGTGGATAGCTAATCCTCCACAGAGGACAGAGGTTGGTGGTCAGTGGTCACAGCCAGTCCTTGAAGCTGACTGGCCAGGGTAAATGCCTCCCATTGATCTGCCAACAGCAACCAAGTCTTAACTGCAAGAGGATGGTTTATTCAGCCCACACAAAGAGCACACCTCAAGCACCCAGCCTGGGTGATAGGGGAGGCTGTGCCACTGGACCCTACAGGACACCTACTATATTAGATCCCACTACCAAAACATGGAGTCAAAACAGTCCTACCCAATACATAGAAACAAGAGATCAAAACTCCAGAAAAAGAGCAAAATGAAATAAAGATAAGCGATCTATCAGATGCAGAGTTCAAAACAGTATTGATGTTCAAGGAACATAGTGAGGGCCTCAGCAGCATAAAAAAGATCCAGTCAGAAATAAAGGGTATCCTAATTGAAATAAAGAACAATTTACAGGGAAACAACAGCAGAGTGGATGAAGCCGAGAATCAAATCAATGATTTGGAACCTAAGGAAGCAAAAAACCACCATGCAGAACAACAAGAAAAAAGAATAAAAAAAATGAGGATAGTATAAACACCCTCTGGGACAACTTTAAGAGATCCAAAATTCACTTCATAGGGGTGCTAGAGGAGAAGAGAAAGAACAAGAAATTGGAAATCTATCTGAAAAAGTGGTGAAGGAATACTTCCCTAATTTGGAAGGAAATGAACATGAGAGTCCAGGAAGCACAGAGAATCCCAGTTATGATGAATGCCAAGAAGTCCACTCCAAGACACATCATTATTAAAAGGCCAAAATTTAAGGATAAAAAGAAACTCAAAAGCAAGAGAATGGAAGTTAGTTACAGGAAGGTTGCCAGATGGGAGGGGAGAGGAGGAGAATAGGTGAAGACGTGAGGGAATTGCAAAGTACAAATGCGTAGTTACAGAATAGCTATGGGAATGTAAAGTATAGTACAGGAAATAGTGTAGCCAAAGAACTTTTACAAATGATCCAGGCGCATGAACAATGGTGGGGTAGTGCCTGAGGGATTATGGAGTACTGGGTGGGTGGGGGCAAAATGGGGAAAATCAGGACAATTGTAATAGCATAATCAACAAAATATAATTAAAATATATTATAAAATTATATTTTATAATATTATTATAAAATGCATTATAAGAATAATAAAATAGAATTTTTATTAGATAAAATAATAGATAATAATTAGATAATAATAATAGAATTTTATTATTCTTATAATAAAAATTTAAAAATATATAATATACCAAATAAAAGAAATAAGCATTATAAGAAATAGTTACTAAAAAAAGTTTGATCATAATTATGATGGGAATTCAAGAAAGAAAATGAAAAGAATAGGAGAAAGGAAATATTTGAAGAGATAATGGCTGATAATTTTTCAGATTTGAAATGAAGAAATTGAAGTTCTCAGTGAGTTAAAAACTATTTTTAACAAATTTATAAAAAAAATTATAGGTGCATCAGATATCATGAATATTGAGGAGAATAAAATTGTAAATATCCAGAAAGAAAATTATCATCACAGGAATGAGAATCAACCAAAATTCTGCCCATATAAATGACAGTGCAAAAGTAAGAATGAGAATAAGATTTTTGTGGCCAAATACTAAGTTTATTATTTACACCATCAGAAAGAACTGTTAACCAAGGTACCACAAAAAGAAAATTGAACCAAAATTTAAAACATAAGATGCAAGGAAGGATGGCATGCAAAGAAAATGATTAATATATTTTGAACATAAATTTTATTTGGCAGCTAAAAATAATAATAATTGTAATTATATGAATGATTTCAAACTGGAAAATTAAAAAGAAGCTAGAACTAAGTACTAGACAACAAAAACTATGAATATGAAAGAATATTACTTTTAAAAAAATCCAGGGCCGATATATGGTTCAAGAAACAGATAAAGATACAAATTATCTTCTTAGTTTATTAAATTGTATATATATCAGAATTTTGTGAAAAGCTGTCAGCAAAATGGTAATAAAATGTATAATTTCTAAAACAAAAGAGAAAAAATATAATAGAGAAATCTTTATTCATCTAAAACAGGAAATACATAGGGTAATAATAAGTTAAACAAGTATATGATGCATAGAAAAGACAAAGTAAAGTAGAATAAAAATATTTTAGTAATTGAGTAACATAAATGCTTTAAAGTTATTTATTAAGAGACAGAGAATATTAGTATGAATTTTACAATTTAGCTATATACTTCTCAGAAGGGACATAATTAATTCAAACAAACAAAAGACAAGAATATTGAAAAGGTTTAGTAAATACAATTGAGTACTAACCAAACAAAAATTATAATATTAATACAAGATAAAATTGAATGTTAAGAATCCATTACAAGAATAAAGAGTGACACCATAAAATTTCATGTTGATAAAAGAAACATAAGAAGCATGACTAATGTGCATAAAATAACTTGCCCTCAATATATAGAAAGTAAAACTAACAGAATTGAAAAAACTGATAAATCCAAAATTAGAACAAGGTCCTTTAATACATCTGTCTCCAAAACTAAGAGATGAAGTAGGGGGGGGAAAAGAGTACAGATACACAAGATTTGAGTAATTTGAACATATAGTCCTCATTTAACAACTACTCAAAACTTCCCTGTAGACATTTCATTATGATTTACATAATGGCTACATTTCAATCAAAATTCCTTTATAAAAACCAAAATTTGAATTTTATGTCATTATTACTTGTCATGAATGCTTATATTTCTTTTGATATTTTTAACCATTTAATAATGTAAATTCTATTCTTTTTATTTTGTATTTTTAATTACATTTTACATTTAATATTATTTTGTATTAGTTTCACATATGCAGCATAGTGATTAGCCAATCACGTACTTTGCAAAATGGTCCCCCCAATATTTCTAGGACTCTTAATTTACAGGATGTACAAAACAGCCAGTGAACACAATTTTGCTCATGGGTTACAATTTGCTAGGCCTTACACCAGAACACAAAGGAAATCCTTACAAATTCCAATTACAACAGTTACTTTTCATTAAAAAATATATTATTTCTGTTAGCACACTAATTAGTCAATTATTATTTTTAAATAAATTAAACAGCTAAATATACTTCTTAATTTATCTGTTTACTATAGTGAATGCTGGCATATAGAACTGACATAAACAAAAGCTCTTTGGAACTCTGACTCTTGTTTGAGTGTAAAGTGATCTTGAGACCAATAACTTTGAGAACTGCTACATGTACAGCACCTTTTTGTAATCATGAAAAAAAGTGGAAAAACCCTAAATGTTCATTAAGGTAATAAATAAATAACTTAGAGTAGATGTATTTAATATATAATAGTTATTGCAATGAATAAACAAAACACATGAGTTAGAAACATGGATATATGTCAACATATTTTGCATTTAATAAAACATGTTGCAGATACTTTGGCATTGATTTAATTTTTTAAAATATGCATAAAATGCTATAAGTTTCAAGACATATAGCTGATCTAAGGAGATATTCAGAATTATGGATCAAAATGTATATACAACACAGTTTCCAATTTTTCACTCTTATAAATATCTTTATCATTTAACAACAGAATATGATTATATGAAGTATAGTCCATACAAATAATGAAGCTTCAGGCCAACATTTAAAATTATGCTTTCAAATAGTTTAAATGAAATAGCAAAATGTAATATGTAATTAAAATATGACAGGAACAAAGCAGTATACCAGCAAAACACTTAACCAATTTATTAGATAGATATAGAAACAGAGTAGAAAAACAATGCATAAAGATATACAAGTTTATCTGTTTTTAAAAATATTTTATTATACATAGTTCATATTTGTTTAATTATAATCAGAAAACTCAGACTCAATTTTCCCCAGCCTCAAGTCATGATGGTAGAGAACGTAGATATTGCACTGACCTCCTCCCATGACTGCATCAAAATTACAACTAAATTATAGAACAACCGCCACTGAGAACCACCTAAAGACAAGCTGAACAGAATTCCTATAACTAAGGACATAGAAAATCCATGATGAGACTGGTTAGATGGGGCAGATACTCTCAGTGGGCTGGTCCCATACCCATGGTGTGGCAGTTAACAGTCAAGAAGGATATCATGGCTGCAGAGCTACCCCCTGAGGATAAAGTGTTGCAGCCCTACATTCAGCTCCCTAATCTACAGAAATCCTCAAAATATCTGACAGAAATCCTCATAACATCTGGCTGTCTGAGAAAGACAACAGGCTGCTACAGACCAAGGTGCTATAGGCCTTAGGCAGTCTAAGCGCAGATGCGTTTACTCACAAACTCGCTTGCTGGAGCTCCAGCAAAGAGGCAGCAGTTTGAATAGCATCAGGGATATTCGAGGAAGGGCAGAATTAACTAGTTTTATGGAAAGAATTAGATGGGCAGGGGTCAGGGTAAACCTCTCTGAGAAGAAAATGCTGGCACATGCCCTCGTTCCTTTGTTGAGCACTCCCCCTACCCAGATGGCAAGCCCACGCATTCACCAAGTCTGAACACTCTATTAAACACCATTTAAACTCCATTAAATCACCTGGTCCTGGTGATTACCTAAGACTCCACAGCCACTCAGTTCACAGACTCAGGCTAAATCTCTTTCAGTGGCTTTTCCACAAAAACAGCCTTCTTCTGCTCCCCCTACAGACTTTCTTAAAATCTCACAAAGGTTCACAAACACAAAATGAAGACTAGAACTCGTATGATTGTATCAACAGATGCAGACAAAGCATTTGACAAAATCCAAAATCCATTCACGATAAAAACTCACACAAAATGAGATAGTGGGAATATACCTCAACATAATAAAGATTATATATGACAAACCCACAGCTAAAATCATGCTTAACAGTGAAAAGTTGAAAGGTTTTTGTTAAGATAAGGAGCAAGATAAGGATGTCTATTTTCACCACTTTTACTCAACATAGTACTGGAAGTCCTAGCCACAGCAGTCAGAAAAAGAAATAAGAGGCATTCAAATTAAAAAGGAAAAATTAAATTGTCATTATTTGTAAATGAGAGAAACTTCAAAATTCCACCAAAAAACTATTAGAACTAATGAAAGAACTCAGTAAAGTGGCAGGATACAAAATTAATATTTAGAAGTTGGTTGCATTTTTATTCACCAATAAGGAACTATCAGAAAGAGAAATTAAGAAATAAAATCCCACTTACAACTGCATCCAAAATATAAATACCTAGGAATAAATTTAACTAAGGAGATAAGAGGTCTGTACTTGAAAAATTATAAGACATTGAAAAAAGAGATTGAAGACACTATAAATAAATAGGAGCATATACCATGCTCATGGAGAGAAATTTTTAACATTATTAAAATGTCCACATTACCCAAAACAATTTATAGAATTAAAGCAATTCTTATCAAAATATGATTGGAATTTTTCACAAAACTAGAATAAATAATTCTAAAATTTATATGAAACCACAAAAGATCCTGAATACCAAAGCAATATTAGAAGAAAACATAGGCTGTAAACTCTTTGACATTTCTCTTAGTAATATTTTTGGTATGTCTGTTAAGACAAGAAAAAGAAAAGAAAAAATAAACAAATGAGGCTACATCAAAAAAATAATGTTTTTACACAGAGAAGGAAACCATCAATAAAACAAAAAAACAACTTACTGAATGCAAGAAAATACTCACCAATGATACATCCATAAGAGTTAATACCCAAAGTATATAAAGAATTCAAACTCAGGAACAAGACAACGTTCTCCAGTTTTACTACTTCTATTCAACAAAGTATTAGAAGTCCTAGCCACAGCAATCAGACAAGGAAAAGAAATAAAAGGCATCCAAATTGGAAAGGAGGAAGCAAAACTGTTATTGTTTGCAGATGACACAATAGTGTACATCAGAGGTGGCAAACACAAGGCCCATGGGCCAAATCTGGCCCGCCACCTTGTTTTATCTGGCCTGGCACCTTGTTTTTACCTGCCAGCAGTGCTAAGCTCTCGCTTCACTGTTAAGGAGTACTTACATTTATACAGTCATAAAGTTACATTTGGTTCTTTGAAGGCAACCATGGAGCTAATGTGGCCCCCAGTGAAAATGAGTTTGACATCTATGGTGTACATAGAAACTCCTATAAACTCCACCAAAAAACTCTTGACCTAATAAATGAATTTGGCAAAACAGCAGTATACAAAGTCAATATCCAGAAATCAAAGGCATTTTTGTATACCAATAATGAAATATCAGAAAGAGAAGTCAGGAAAAAAATTCCATTCAATATAGCAACAAGAAAAATAAAATACCTGGGAATAAACCTAACCAAGGAGGTAAAAGACCTGTACTCAGAAAACTACACAACAGTGAAGAAAGAAATTAAAGAAGACACAAACAAACGGAATCATGTACCATGCTCATGAATTGTAAGAATTAACATCATCAAAATGTCCATACTACCCAAAGCAATTTATACACTCAGTGCAATACCTATTAAAGTAACACTGGCATATTTCACAGATATAAAACAAAAACTTCAAAAATTTATATGGAACCATAAATGACCCCAAATAGCTGCTGCAATATTGAGAAAGAAGAGCAAAGTCGAAGGGATCACAATACCTGATATCAAACTGTATTACAAGGCCACAGTAATCAAAACAGCCTGGTACTGGCATAAAAACGGGCACAAGGACCAGTGGAAGAGAATAGAGAGCCCACAAATAAACCCAAGTCTCTATGGTCAATTAATATTCAACAAAGGCAGCAGAAGTATAAAATGGAACAAAAATAGCCTCTTCAACAAATGGTGTTGGGAGAACTGGACAGCTACATGCAAAAACATGAAACTCGAGTGCACAAACTTACATCATACACAAAAATAAATTCAAGGTGGATAAGAGATTTAAATATAAGTAGTGTTACCATTAAAGTCCTAGAGGAGAACATAGAGGGGAAAATCTCAGACATTCCACACAGCAATATTTTCACTGATATGTCCCCTAGAGCAAGGGACATAAAGGAAAAAATAAACAAATGGATCTCATCAAAATAAAAAGCTTCTGCACCGCTAAAGGAAACAATGTTAAAATGAAAAGAGAACCAACCATAACGGAAAACATATTTGCCAATGATACCTCAGACAAGGACTTGATCTCCAAAATATACAAAGAACTCACATAACTCCACACCAGGAAGACAAACAATCCAATTTAGAAAATGTGTGAAGGACCTGAACAGACAATTCTCCAGGGAGGGCATACACAGAGGGCTCATAGACAAATGAGAGGATGCTCAGCATCAGTGGCCATCAGAGAGATGCAAATTAAAACCACAATGAGATACCGCTTCACACTGGTCAGAATGGCCATCATAAACAAAGCAACAAACAAGTGTTGGAGAGCATGTGGAGAAAAGGGGACCCTAGTACACTGTTGGTGGGATTGCAGATTGGTGCAGCCACTGTGGAAAACAGTATGGACTTTCCTCAGAAAACTAAAACTGGAACTGCCTTTTGACCTGGTAGGTAGTTCCACTGCTAGGATTATATGCTTAGAACACTGAAACACCAATCCAAAAGAATGTATGCACCCCAGTGTTCATAGTGGCACAATTTACAATAGCCAAGTACTTGAGGCAACCTAAGTGCTCATCAGTATATGAATGGAGCTGATGTGAATCAAAAGACTATGGTACATTTACACAATGGAATTCTACGCAGCAGAAAGAAAGAAGGATCTCCTACCCTTTGCCACAGTGTGGATGGAACAGGAGAGCATTATGCTAAGTGAAATAAGCCAGGTGGTGAAAGACAAATACCATATGATCTCACCATTAGCAGGAACCTAATCAACAAAACAAACAAGCATACAAAGTATAGCCAAAGACATTGAAATCGAGAACAGGCTGACTGATCAGAGGGGAGAAGGGAGGGGATAATGGGAGAAAAGGGTGAAGGGTTTATAGGAACAATTATAAAGGACACATGGTGCAATAACAAAGGGGTGTAGGACAGGGGAGGGAGGTTGGGAGGGCTGGGGTTGTGGGGAGGGGTGGGGGAAAAGGCAGAAAATTGTACTTGAACAACAATAAAAAAAGTTACAAAAATAATAAAGGCACTTTGGAAATTGCAAAAAAATAACAATAATCATTGATTGTGTGCTGGGAGAATCACCAGTAACTTCTAATCAGGACCCACCAGTCCACAAACTTTTGTGATGTGGAGATGTCTAAAATGACAGTGACAACAAGGCATTCCAAGACAAGAGAAATGAAGAGTGTAAGCTACATGGTCATTTGGAGGGAATAAGCCTGGTCTCCCTGAGCAGAAAGCCAGGGAGAGGAGAATTCATGAGCCAGTTCTCTGCAGTGGCCCCAGGATCTGGAACAAAATCAACAAGAGGTGTGAGGACGGAGGAATATGCATGTATGAAGCAACTATTGCCCAGGATGTCAAACTGGGTGTAAGGTGAGAGGGCGTGAAGGTGACCTCCTCTCACAGCAGGGTGCAGCACTGAACCACCCCTACACCTGGCACAAGCCAAAGGAGGGGAGCGTCCCAGAGCTGAGCAGAAGATGGGAGCATTGGGGCAGTAGCCCCACAGGTTGAGTCATGCAGTCCTTGGGGGAGGCTGGAGCAGGAAAGGGGACAGCTCTATGGTGACGGTAAAGTGATGACTTTGAGATACTGGATATTCAGAGTAACAGAGAATGAGTCCCAGGAGGTCTTGCAGTTAGAGCAAAACATTACCCTTTAATGGAAAAGTTTGGCACAAATGATGATGCAATAGATAAATGAGCGATTCTTTTCTTGTCTATTCAGTTTCATTTGGTAGCAACATACTCTATTTAAGATGTCGTTGAGTTGTGCCAAATGCCAGATGCATTACTGAACTTTTAAAGGACAGATTGCAATAGGCCAGCCCCACGCAGGTCTGCTGATCTTTGATCGGGAGTCTGGCCCCCATTGCAGGGAAGTGCTTCCTACCTCCAGCTTGGCGAGGTCTGCACCAGCTAGAACAAGCCCACTCTGACTTGGCCCCCAGGATGGTTTGTGCCAATGAACTTTAAGCTCTGATCTGCAGGTGTCAGGTCTGGTTGAGAAAAGGGTGCTGGCTCATTAGGGCCAAAGAGTCTGTCCCTCATGGTTCTTCCTGCTCTGGGGCAGAGTGTGTCCTATCTGCCCTGTTTTGGCCTCTCCTGTGTCTGCTCATCACACCTCCCAGACTCTGATCCTTGTTTCCAGGTCCCTTAATCTGCTGAGTCTCCCCTCCCTTGCTTGACTTTATGCCTGTCCAGTGTCCCCCCTAAATACAAATGGTCACCTGTCATTTATTTCTAATAAAACTGTCCATATGTTTGAAAAAAATTTATATGGAACCACAAAAGGCCCCTCATAGCAACAGCAATCCTGAGAAATAAGAACAAAGTTGAAGTAACCGTGCTACCTAATATCAAACTATATCATAAGGCCATAGTGATCAAAAGAGCATAGTACTGGCATAAAAACAGACACATAAATCAATGGAACAGAATAGATAGCCCAGAAATTAAACCACACCTTTATAGTGAATTAGTATTTGACAGAGGCAGCACGCACATACAATGGGCTAAAGATAGTTTATTTAATAAATGGTGTTGGAAAAATTTGACAGATAAATTCAGAAAAATGAAACTAGACCACCTTCTTACACCACACATGAATAAATTCAAAATGGATCAAAGAATGAAATGTTAGAGCTGAAACCACAAAAATTGTAGAGGAAAAAATACTCAGCAAAATCTCTGCCATTGCTTATAGCAATATTTTATTGGATATACCTCTCCAGGCAAGGGAAACAAAAGAAAACAAACAATTTGGACTACATCAAACTAAAAAGTTTTTGCACAGCAAGGGAAATCCTTAGCAAAATAAAAAGACAACCCACAGAATGGGACAACATATTTGCTGACAAATCTGTTAAGGGGTTAGTTAATATCCAAAATCTAATAAAGTACTTACAAAACTCAATACCAAAAAACCCAAACAACCCAATTAAGAAGTGGGCAAAGGACCTGAATAGACTTCAGAAGACATACAGATGGCCAATAGAGATGAAAAGATGTTCATCATCATTGATCATCAGAGAGATGAAAATTAAAACCCCAGTGTGATATCACCTCACACCTGTCAGAATGGCTATCATCACTAAATCAACAAACGCCAGGTGCTGGTGAGGATGTGGAGAAAGGGGAACCCTTTTGCCCTGTTGGAAAGAAGGCAGATTGGTATAGACATTATGGAAAGCAGTATGGAACTACCTCAAAAAATTGAAAAAGGATCTGTCTTTTGACCCAGGGGTCCCACTTCTGGGGATATATATAAAGAAACCCAAAACACTAATCTGAATGAATGTAAGCACCCCTATGTATATTGCAGCATTATTTCCAATTGTCAAGATATGGAAGCAGCCCTAGTGTCCATTAGTAGAAGAGTGGATAAAACAACTATAGGGTATTTATACAGTGGAATACTACTCAGCCATAAAAAAGAAGAGAATTTTACATTTCGCAACAGTATGGATGGACCTGAAGAACATTATGCTAAGTGAAATAAGCCAGTCAGAGAAAGACAAATATCATATGATTTCACTCATATGTAGAATCAAATGAATGAACTGAACTAACAAGGAAAATGTGGACAGACTCATAGATGGACAGCAGGACAACATCTGGTGGGGTGTAGTTTAGGGGGTGGAGGGATTGAGCAAAAAGGAGAAAGGACTCATGGACGTGGACAACAGTGTGGTGATTTTGCTGGGGGCATAAAGGGACTAAAAGCTAATGTAAAAAATACAGTAAAGATTAAATTTAAAGGAGAAATATAAAGCTTAAAGTTAAAATATAGAAAATTAAAAAATCAGAAAATAGATGAAAAAATTACCTATAATTCTATCAATGGAGAATGACAATACTAACAGGTAATGTATATATACTTCTGAATATTTTTCTATGTGTGAATGGTTTTTAAGAATTATAGTATGTTACATGTAGTTTTTATCCTAATTTTGTATATTTTCCATTTTTAATTGTGCATACTGTAGCATATTGAACTAAATCTTTGCATTTGTTATTAATAATCTCATTAATCTTATTAATAAATTCTTATAAATTGATATTGTGGTACAAACTGTGCACACATTATTTAGAATATGTATGTTTATTTTTACATGTCAACTTGGCTGTGCCACAGAGTACCTAGATATTTGCTCACATATAATTCTGGCTGTTTCTGAGATGGTATTTTTGGATGAACTTAATATTTAAATTGATAGATTGAGTAAAGCAGATTGTCCTCCTTAATGTAGATGGGCCTCATCCAATCAGGTGAAGGACTGAATAGAACAAAATGTTGAGCCTATCCTGAATAAGAGGGAACTCCTGTCTGACTGAATTTGAGCTGAAACTGAAACATTGAGTTGGAACTTTTTTCCTACCTCAGGCTTGAACTGAAACATCAGCTCTTCTTGGATCTCAAGCCCGCCAGCCATTGGCCTGGAACTATACATTTGGTTCTCCTGAGCCTCCAGCATACAGATTGATCTTGGGAATTATCAGCCTCCGTAATCTCATGAGCCAATTCTTTAGAATGAACTTCTTTATATATAGATGATATAGATAGAGAGACAGAGACAGAGACAGAGATAGAGATATCCATTGTATTAGTCCCATTTCTCCAGAGAGCCAACTAGTACATAGG
The DNA here is from genome assembly GCA_004027475.1 of Anoura caudifer. NCBI lineage: Eukaryota > Metazoa > Chordata > Mammalia > Chiroptera > Phyllostomidae > Anoura > Anoura caudifer. Next base: position 123,214 of record PVKU01004418.1, read on the forward strand.
CTCTAAGGGGGCACACAAATTCACATTGCCACCAGAGCGTATCCGAGTTCCCACCTGCCTACAACAAAGCCAATGCTGGGTGCTCCTAATTCTCTGTGTTTACCAATTTGATACAATAAAATTACTATCACATTATTGTTTTAATCTGCATTTTTAATAATAAAAATAGATGTTATCATATCCTTAATGTTATCTTCACTTTTTTTCTTTCACGAGTTATCTTTCTCTATTTTTTCTATTTGTGTATAAATACTTTGCAAAAAAGCTTTATAATTCAACATATTAATTTTTGTCACATCTACTTCTGCTATATACATCATGAATATTCTAGAGTTTTGTTTGTTTGTTTTTCCTACTTCTCTTTATATTTTATTATTTTATAAGGAAATTTTATTTAAGTATGCAAATCCAGTATTTTTCTCCTTTATGGTTTCTGGTTTAGTGCCATTCTAAGAAAGTCTTTCCTCAAAGTAAGACTACCTAAATATTTACTTATATCACCATCTAAAACTTTTATTATTTCATTTTTATAATAAACTCTATACTTTGGAATTCATTTTGGTGTAGAATATGAGATAAAGATCTAACTCTTTATCTCATTACATAATTTATTCTCATTTCACTAAAATGAGATGCTTATCCATGATTGGGTGCCATTAATTTTTATCAGGATTTGCATTAGCAAAATTGGGTGATAGAAACAATGGCTGCTTCCTTTAGTAGGTCCTGTATAATAGGTCTAAATTTCTGCAGGGCTTGCTTAAATCTATATTGGACTATATTAACACTTTCACTGGGCAGAGTGGAAGAAGACAAGAGGGAATCCAAGGAGTTCCATTTTATGTAGCCAACTGTAAGAGTGAAAGGCTTAATTGTATTTTGATTTTTTTGGTCACAACATCAATGACCCACTATGGGATATTTTAGAAAACTGAGTACTACCACCATGAGGAATTTAGGCAAGACAATAGTCCTCATGGTTAAGGTGAGGTATACCAGTTTTATATTTAGTAACTCCCCAAAAAGTACCAGGGTGCCTTGTCTAAATTTAGTAATATCCTCAGGTATAACTGATTCCAACCCCAGTTTCATTTTAGGCACTAAAGGTTTGCCAATTCGGACATCTCAGCAGATGTCAAAGTTAATTTAGAATCTCTGTTGTAAGGACATAATGATCAATGACTACCTTCTTTATCTTTCCTTTGCTTGAATTGTTTAATAAATTTTGAATTTCCAATTATGTCAAATCTAAGACTCCTGCTACAATTCCTGTTTCCTATCAGTGTATGAAGAGATCATTTTGTTTTATTTTGTTTGTATTTGGTTACTGGATATACTATGGGGGAGAGAGGAGTCCTCTCTATCCTGATAGTATTTATGAGTCTCATCTCTAGAGAGTACCAAATCAGTAAGGTCTAGGTTAAGACCTCTCCCATGGCAAATGTTTTTTGGAATTTAGAGACCTTGAGATAAAGTGGGTTTGAATTAACTACTTAATATGTTGATAAAATTCTGTACTCAATTGAAACCCACAGTCTTTGTCATTTTGTTTCACAGTTATCCAATAGAGTGATGACATTCTCCAGTGCCTTGGGAGTGAGGTGCCATGGGAGGTTTTCCCCTGTAATCTTGAGAATCAAAAACTTTGTTGCAACAAAAGCATTTAAGGCATTTAAGAGTTCCACTGAACTCTGACTTCTGGTACGTAAATCTCACCATGCGACATAGTGACTACATTTCCTCATGCAAGCAAACAGCTGTTGAGCCCATATGTTGTACAGTGGTCAACACACAGCTGGTGGTCATGGGGTGAAAGTTGCTCTCCTGAGCCTAGAGTCAGCCATGACTCATGATGGAAATGAGACACATGGATTGTTCCAGGTCAAAACCCATGCCCTAGGGCCATTCTAAGGAGAGGCTAAAATCATACTTCTGTCCCTAAATGCTTATTATCAAAACTTTCAACTTCATTAGATAAATCTGTAATAGATTTCAGTAGGACTCTGCAAATGCGTCACAGCACAGCACAACTCAAAGTGCAAGAAAATGCAAGCTTATGAGTACACAGCAACACAACCCTTAAATACGTGCTCACCAGCAGTCCATAGAAACTATTGGCAAGCCAAAAGCAAGAAAAGAAAGACCCCAGTTCTCACAATGCCAATTGTTTTATAGTTGCCCATCAAAGGGTATGATAACCACCCTCTCCAACACACACAAAGAAACCTAAAATCAGTTCAGATATGCACAGAGTGATGATGCCACATGTGTAGTAAAAGGGTATGAACAGATTTACGACTCAATAAAGAGCCCTTCTTGGGAGAACAAGGCAGGCACCAAAGCCAGTCCAAAATGAGTTGAGAGAAGGCAGGCCCAGGTGGTGCTGGTTTTTACTGTGGTTAGGAAGCGGGGCTTGGGTCAGTTTTCTAACACGCAGTCAGAGTTTGCATGGCTACAACTTCTCCCGTGCCAGGGAAGGCTATGCCCAGGGTTTCCTATCAGGTTGTTGGAATTGAGACAGTGGGGAAAGGAAGGAACGGGGCCTGAAAGCTATCAGCAAAAATAAAAAATGGAGTCAAAGTCTTTTCTACAGTGTTTACAGTATCCTTATTGTTCCATCACTGTTAGATTTTGGTGTCAGTGTTATACAAAGTAAGTAAAGATGATTTTGGAAACTATTTACATTTTTCTATTCTACAGCATAATTTCATGAGTATGTGGATTATCCATTTCCTAAAGATTTTTTTCTTTTTTTATTGGAGTTCAAGTACAGCTGTCTCCATTTTCCCCTGATCACTGCCCTCCCACTCCACCCAACCTATCCCCACTTCCCACCCTCATCCTACCCCCCTTTGTCTTTGCCCATGTGTCCTTTATACATGTTCTTTGATGAAACTTCCTCTTTAGAATTTACACAAATTTAAAGCTAATTTTCTGACAATTTAATTTGTTCTTTGGTTATTGATATTCTTGACTTTTATTTCCATGTTAGGTTAATTTTTATGTTATATATTCCTGATTATTTTATTTAAGTCATTTATATTTTTGAAAAACAATATAAATTTTCCTTTATACTACTTTCCTATTTTCTAAGTTTTCTGTGAGTGGGGTGGGGGTGGTGGAAGTATTTCAAGTCCAGAATATTGAGTTAATCATAATCTTCATTCCATGATATACTATAATTATTGGTCCATTTCTCTATTTTATTTATTTATTTATTTAATCCATTGCATTCACTCATTTCTTTCTTATTCTTCTCTTTCTCATAGGGAAATACTCTAATATGTTTGATGTCTGTCCCTTACATGAATATATTTTTTGTGAGTCTCATTTTGTGCATGTATTTTAATTTACCATAAATAAATAGCATCTTTCTGTTGATACCATTCTGATTATTAGTCTTTTAACTGCCACATAATTGACATGTAACATTATATTAGTTTCAGGTATACAAGAGGGGACCAAAATATGGAATTTATTTATTTAAAAATGTGTATTTATTCTTACATGTTTAAACTTCATTCACCTTCAGATACTCTCCATTTGATGCAATATACCTATTGAGACATTTTTCTACTGCTCAAAGCAGTTTTTGAACTTATTAATTTTGATAACTTTTAGTGCTTCTGCTGTTTTTGATTCACCTCTTCCACATCAGCAAAATGTTTTACTTTGAGGACCTTTTTCATCCAAGGAAACAAAAAAGTTGCTCAGGGCAAGAGCTGGTGAATAGAGAGGGTGGCGTACAGGGGTCATGCCATTTTTGGTCAAAGACTCCTGGATACTCAGCACAGTGTGGGTAGGTGCACTTGTGAATCACCCGCCATGAAACAGGCGGATGTGTTGACAGAGTCTTCAAAAAAATTCACTGGAGCTGAAGGCAGACTCTCACAACAATGCCAACTGCTACACTGATACAGATGGGTTCCCAGAACACTAATCTAGTTGGGGAAGCCCAACCTCCAGAAGATCATTCAGGGTCTTTATGTGTTCTTCCTCATACAGCATAATGATTCAATATTGGTATACACTGTGGAATACTTACAAGTCTAGTTAAGATCCATCACATAGTATTCTGAGTATTATTCTCTAACTCAGCACTATATTCTTAAAGATATGTTTATATTTCTGAATATATATTCATTGATTTCGAGTGCTGCATAATAGTCTGTAATATACACCTATATTATACTACTTATCTATTCCTCTAAAGATGGACAGCTATGTGGCCTCCAACTCCTCATTACAACAAATAAGACTGTAATAAAAATTCTACTGCATGTATGGGCCTGTGTCATAATGTCCCTTTGGCACATAACTAGGAAAGAGGCTGCTGGAGTCTAAGGTGCTATTCATTTGATTAAGTATCCTCAGAAATTTTTGTAGAATATTTACGCCAATCTACTCTCTCACTGATTGTGAAAATGAGACTATGTTACTCTTTAGTTGCAAGAAATGTTTTTTTAGTTTTTAAAAATAACTAATATAGGCAACATATTCAAACTAATGGTAGTAAAATACTGATAAGAAGGACACACCTTATCCAATCTTTCATTTCTTGCATAGTTAATGAGCACCTTATGTGTAAGGTAGAATGTGCTGAACTTACAGAGGTGTTCAGAAGCACTTTCTGTTCTAAAGGGACCTACATTGAGCGGAGGGATTTATATCAACCTTATATCAAATAGGTTTCCTATCTATACTTGATAATACAGTAGAGATGGGTAACCTATTGTGACAACTATTAACATACATGTTTGTAGAACATATGGAAGTTCTGACATTAAGAAGAATGATATCATTTCTTTAAGTCATCACAGAGGAATCCATGCTTGAGCTAGGTAGTAGAAGATGTGGAGGTAATCTCCATGCACAAGGACTGGTACACAGCAGAGGATGAAATTACCTGGTACATTCAGGATCTGCAGGGAGTTAAATGAAAATAGAGTATAGTACAATAAAGAAATGAGTGACATGATTAGAACAGTAGGGAACAATGGATAATGAATGGATAGCTTAGTAGCTGTTACAGAATTTGAACATAAATAAATTTATGCTATAGGAAGATCTCTCTGATATTACTAAGAAGTACAGATTAAGAGACCAATGGATATGAATCCTGCAAAGAGTTATATCTGTAAGGCTAGAGCTCAGGAGAAAGTCTAGAATAGAAAAAGAAATTTGGAAGTCATTTCCATATATAGCACTTGTAGCCAAGGGTTTGAATGAAATTATACATTATATAAAATAAAAGCAAATTATAAAGTCATATGCAGAAGATAAAATGCAGTAAAAATCATCCTGCAAAGGCAAGAAGAGTCTGAAAGGAAGTCAAATTATCATCTTTTAACTTTTTTTAGAAAAAAACTAAATGTTTATTAAAGTATTTATTTTAGGTATTTGGAAAATTAGCAAATTTACCGTATTTTGACATATATAATGTGTACTTTATTGTCCAATTTTTTTAAATTTTATTTTAATTGTTGTTCTTGTATAGTTTTCTGTCTTCTACTCCCATCCCAGCCCACCGCCCCAACCCTCCCCACCTCCCTCCCATTTCCAATGCCCTAGTTTTTGTCCATGTGTCCTTTATACTTGTTGCTCTAAACCCTTCCCCTTTTCCCCTGAAATTCCCTCCCCTCTTCCCTCTGGTGACTGTCAGCCTGTTCTCAATTTCAGTGTCTGGTTATATTTTGCTTGTTTATTTGTTTTGTCAATTAGGTTCCTGTTAAAGGTGAGATCATATGATATTTGTCTTTCACTTCCTGGCTTATTTCGCTTAGCATAATGCTCTCCAGTTCCATCCATGCTGTTGTGAAGGGTAGGTCATCTTTTAACTTTTATTTCTACCTTCGACTCTCCAATCAATCCTCATCAATTCAATTTTCACTATACTCTTGTATTTCTTCATATGTACCTTTGAAAGTGTCATTAAGTCTTGTTCGACTGTTTTACAATACAAATTGTCATTTCTTAAAGAAGTTTACAATAATTCAATTAATTAAATGTCAACTGATTTAAGGCCTTAACTAAATCTGAAAAGTTGCTTCATCTTTGCCATATTCTATGTCTTAAAAGCAAATCACAAGTTCTGTCTACACTCAAGGAGAGAGTAGGGTTTGACTCACTGGGGCTCACTTTAGAGTAATACCAGCACACATAACTTTTTTAAATGAGTATATATTGAATGCCATTTTGTTTTGGGGGGGTCAAGACAGAATAAAGTCCTTGATTTTATGTAGTATATGTTCAATCATGGGAGAGAGAAAAAAGAAAAATATTTTTAATCAAGATGTAATAAATGCTATGAGGAAAGTATGGCAAGGCAAGGGTTTAGAAAGTTGAGCTTCACATTCCAATGAAAGATGCTCTGGATGAGTTCAGACCTAGAAGAAGATTTACTTTATCCAGACATAATTACACCTAAAGTGTAATGAAGTTGTATGTCTGTTCCTTTTATTACTGCCCCCAGTTATCGCTCCAAACCAAGAAAAGATCCATTGAAAGCAGGCTTTCCACTCCAAAGACAAAAGACTAAGAAATAAAAACTTGTCCAAGATTCTAGAACTCTGCTTGACTAGGCTACACACCCAAGGCTACTTTGGGGTAGGGATTAGCCCTCAAATAGAGATTATTCACTTCTTTTTGGGAGCGGAGGAAGAAAAGAGACTTAATCACAAATGTGCTGACATTCAGGAGAAGGACTTCTACCTCTAGAAAATAACGTTTAAGCAGAGTATGTTGACACTTCTCTTTCTTTGAGAGCATCATGGGAACAAAGATGAGTTTTGAGGTCTCCTTAGGGGGAAAAGCTAAAGTAACAACAGACAAACAATTCAACAGAAAAAAATATGAAAATTAGTATAATGGTAATCATTGTTAATCTTTCAATGTTTAGCAATACTAGTATAGAACTGTGGCAAACCCTTCTGCGTGGCATTGGCCCAGCTCCCACTCAGAGATGCACAGGACCCACGCCCACAGATAGGTTCTTTCATGGGTAATCAGATTTGCAATATACTTAGGCTGTTTTGAAACTAGCTTTTTGCTGAAACCCCCTCACCCTGCAAGTACTTTGTAGAGGCCCAGTGTAACTGGCTGCCTATTCATTTACTAACATCCTTCTTCTGTGATGTAATGAGGATCATTGGCTCCTTTGTTGTAACCAGGATAGTGAAGGAGAACCATCTTGGAATGTGAGGAGATTTTAGAATAAAGGCCTGTCATGGCAGAGGCCATGGCTTTTGCTCCTCTTGAGAGAAAAGCCATGCTGTCATCCTTATTCCTCCACCAGACTCAATAGTCTGTGTGTATGTTTTAATTTATCCATAATGATGTGGACACTGCTGGCCGGTGTCCACCTCATAGAACTATAGGACCGAGGTTGTAAATCATGTCAGTGTTTATTAAAAGGTGAATACCAATCAAAATAAGCTAAGGTCCACTACCTTTAGAAGTTATTTAAATATGTGCATATTTTAAAATACAACCTTGATCAAATTGAGTGATAAACATTTTATGGATCTTAGTAATTCATAAAGTCATGAAACTTTAAATTTGTAATCTTATTTTTGGTTCAACCTACTTTACTGAAATGAAGGAAAATAGGTAAAAAAATACATCACTAAGGAATAAAAGACTTCAGGATAAATTTTTAAAATATTTTTAACTATCATCTGCAATAAATTAAGCATAAAAATATTTCATAAATTTTATGAGCAGAATTATACAACCTAGTAATGAAATGCAAATATCTCTGTTCATTAAGACTCTACTGTTTTCATCAATTTTGCACACATAGTTCAGTGGGGACTAATATATTGCAATGTGAAAAAAAGTTTATTAAGGCTCCCTATGAAGCAACTAGGTGTATCCAATTATACCCACATAATGTGATTTCACAAAGTGATTTGATTTTTATTTTTTACTTCACAGCCTTAATTTTACTGGATTTGATGGAGTTTGGCATATTTTTAAAGTGACTTACAAGTTATGAAAACATTTAAGTAACTATCCAGAATCCTTAAAATTAGGCGTCTGATTTTGATGACATTGTGTGTATATATGTAACATAACCCTCTCAGATTATATAAAGAAATGTTACTGAACTTAAGGTTTTGTATGTAAACACTGTTCGTTCATTTGATTAAATACTTTTGTAAATTTAAACCAGCTTAGAGATTTGATCTTAATATTAGAATTTTTTATTTGATAAATTAGTTATGCCATCTTTCTTTCTCAACTTAATTATATCAATTCCATAAAGTATACTACAAGGAAAAATTGCAATATCAAAATGGATCATCAGAGAAGAGAAATTTTCCCTATCATACAATAATATAATGATGTTATTGTTTGTAGGAATTTGTAATTTGATGTGCTTATCAAACACATTCATTGTCATAGTTGCTGTATGGATGCCACCCATTTTGATGAGATTCTTTTGGAAATATCCTGGAATTGCACCTTATTCTTTAAAATCATACATAATTAGTGTTTACTGACTTACCCCTAAAATTATATAAATTTTCCTCTTTCCTGTAATCCCCAAATCCACTCTCCCACACACACATAGACAAAACTGGGCAAATGGCTTCACCATCAGGCATAGATCTGACTTTCTTCTGAGTAAGTTTTTATCTGAATTTATTTTGCCTTTTTTTCAGCTATGTTGTCCATTTGTTTTTTAGAAGTACACATCCTTCTGGCCTACCTTATTTTGTGCCATATATTCTCCATCTCTTATTAATATCTTCATTCTTTTGCACTGTTTTATCTACCCTTTTTCTGAAACATATACAATATGTCCCATTCAGAGCAACAAGAAATAAAACCCTCACTTGGTTTTATTATTCCTCTTACTACATCTTATTTTTCTTTTCCATTACAGCCACTGTTGTCAAGTGTTTTAATAAGCTACTCCATTTCCTTGCCCCTTTCTCTCTGCTTAAAACCTTGGAATCTAATTTTCAACCATCCTATTCCATTGAAGCTATATATGGAGGTAATCTCTGATCTTCTAGTTAAATTTAACCTCATTTCTTTAGCCTCATCTTAACTTGCTTCTTTCTTTGGCCCTGCTGATCAGCCCTTCCTCTTCTGCCCTCTCTTACTTTCTGTGATATTTCATTCTTCTGGTTCTTGTCCTGATTCTCTGATCATTTCTTTGTCCTCTTGCTGACTTTACCTCCTCTTTTAACCCCATTAATGTTTATTGAAGTATAACATCAATCGACAAAAGTAAAAGAGCATAATTGTTCAGTTTCATACATTTTCACAAAGTATTCATGTCAGTATAACTAGCATCTGCATCAAGAAACAGAATATTGACACCATCATGGAGGTTAGTAACTACCCCGTCCCAAGCCGTGCTAATAGTTAGTCCTTAACCTTCCATTCTGTTTCTTCAATAAGTAACTTTTATTAATTCTTTATATTGATGAATCTCACATTGATATTTCAAGGACTAATGTATTATTTAAAATCTTTGTCTCCTTTCTCTCCTAATCTCCCTTATTCAAGTAGATATTAGAATATAAGGTAATATTTTTTTCAACACTTCAAATTGTTTTCTTCTTTTCATTCTCACGGCACCATGATGGTTTGGACCAGGAGTTAGTAAACTATGCAGGCCAAATACAGCATCCCTCTGCCTGCTTTTGTAAAAAAAGTTCTATTGGAACTTGGCCATGCTCATTCATTAACTAGCTGCCACAGAAACCATATGACCTAAAAAGTCTTAAAATATTGGGTTGGCCAAAATGTTCATTTGGTTTTTCCCATAAGATGGCTTTAGGGCTTTAGTAGCACTTAGTTGTCTTTAACTTCATTCAAAATGATTTTGTTAGATTGCATTGTGACTGCTGTCGTATCAATGTGCATTTAAAAAAATTATCACAATTGGTGAATTTTTGTGTAGCCATTTTAATATTGAAGATGGAAGAAAATAAGCAATATTTTTGACATATTATATTTTATTATTTTAAGAAAGGTTAAAATGCAATTGAAATGCAAAAAAAGATTTGTGCAGTGTATGGAGAAGGTGCTGCAACTAATCAAATGTGTCTTGCTGGATGATGCTCCATGATTGGGTAGACCACTGGAAGTTGATAGTGATCAAATCAAGACATTGATTGAGAACAATCAACACTGTACTATGCAGGAGATAGCCAACATACTCAAAATACCCAAATTGATAAAGTTATTGGTAAAAATGAAAAATGTGGTTTTTATTTTATGCAAAAAAAAGAGTATGGACTTTTTAGCCAACCCAATATTTTCTCTCTTACACTTTACAGAAAAAGTTTACCTATCCCTGGTTTAGGCCTTTGCTATTTTACATACTAGATTGATGTAAAAACTTCCCACTGGGACATATTAATTCTAGTTCCTCTCTCCTGCAATTTTTAAAAGTTTCCTTTTAAGCCTACTCAAACACATTTCATTTTCATCATAAATTTCCTTGCTCAGTATAAGAGCAAACTCCTTTCCCTGGCAATCAAAGCCTTTACTACAACAAAAATGTCACAAGCCCAGGCATTAAAGAAGGGAGTCAAGCCACACACCACTTCTTCCTTTCTCAATGCTTATAGTACTTCTTACTTTTTCCTGTATTATAATCACTTTCACATAATGCCTTGGCCATAACCGTATCTTGCTGTTATGAAGGTGTTCTTGTCTTCATTCCCTGAATCCATTTTCCTTTTCCATCATATCCATCCCTCCAAAGCTTACATACCCCTCACAGTTGGCTCACATTCTATCTCCTCCTCAGACAATTCCAAAGCCTGAAATCTTTCTCTGTTCTATCCTATAACATTGTAGGCAGTATAAAGAACCTACCCCTTGATTATCTATTGCCTTAAATTATTTCTTCATTGACTTAAATCTCCAGAAGCAGAGTACATTTCTTCTGCTTTCTAGAACCCACTGGACACATAGTAAAAACTTAGTAAGTACTGATAGCTTTGATTTCTAGGCATCATGAGTAAATTACTATCAGCAGTCAGAAGAATCCTTGTTCAGAAAATGATTGTACACTCTGTTACCCCAGAAGACTCACGAAACTACATTTTTAGCTATGCCCCCAAAGCCTTAGCATAGATTAGAATCTAGAAATTTGGTTGATTGAGCACAACTGCTGAAAAAGAATATTCTACAGAAGGATGTGGCTCAAAAACCTTAACTTTTATACCTTAAATCACCTCCAATATGTCATTTTAGGAATACTAACTTAGAAGTGGCATTTTCATATTCAGTAAGTCTTCACCATTGACAGAATATTTATTCTTTTAATACTCATAAGGTCTCAAAAATCACATTCAGAGTATTCTTAATCATTCTATTATTTTTGGTCTCCAACTCAAAAAAAAAAAAAAAAAAAAAAGACTTCATTGCAGACAACCACAAAAGTAATTTAGAACAACTTAAACTCAAATGAAATATAAAATCCCAAGGCAACATAAATACACACACTTGGAAACTTGGAAATAGTTATCAAAAAAAAGAGAGAGAAAAGAACAGGTAAGTTAAGAGACTAAGAATACTCAAGGATAAAAAATGCCATATGTACTTTCTTCCCTGAAAAGGTCACTGTGAACAATCTACAAGTTTCTTTATCTAAATTTCAAGGAAAGATCTCATTTACAATGAGTCTAAATAAAGTTCTCAGAACTCTGCATTGAATGGTCACTCTACAGGGAAAAAGCAAATCCCATATGTCAACCTAAGAATAATGCAGTTAAGACAGAAGGAAGAGCAGACCACAAGGATATATCAGACTGAGCTATTAGCCTACAATGGTGCTACCCAACAAATATTTTGAAAGGTTCATTTTGACCTAGAGATATTAGCTAAAATCCTTGAACATTATCAACTGTAAATTTAAGTAATAATAATAAGATTCCAGCATCCACATGAGAGACCTTTTTAGTCTATGCTTCCTGTAGCCATAGTAGCACATGTTAAAAAAGGCATTAATGCCCTGGCTGGTGTGGCTCAGTGGGTTGAGCGTCAGCCTGCAAACCAAAGTGTCGCCCAGTCTAGGGTACATGCCTGGGTTGCGGGCCAGGCCCCCAGTAGGGAGCGCACAAGAAGCAACCGCATTTGATGTTTTTCTCCCTCTCTTTCTCCCTCTCTTTTCTTCTCTAAAAAATAGATAAAACCTTTAAAAAATTAACATTAAAATTAAAAAGTCATTAACATATCTTAAATTAGAAATAACATTTATTTTCCAAAGTGCTGTTTCTTCTTTCCTGCTATCTCATGTTTTCTTTTGGAATTTTCTGGGATAGAAAACCATAATAAAGAACAAGCTGTCAAGTCTTTAGAGTATAGTGATTAGGATGAAGCAAAAGTTTATAGAGATTTAAATGGCCTCTGGGACAGCCTAGTTTGCTGTGATTTCTTTTTGTTGATGCTGAAGTATTGCAATTTGCATTTTGCTCCATAATTACTTCAGATGTCCTGCCTAATCTCTTTCTTGCACTCCCAATACTCAACAATGACCCATTTCAAGGACTTCTGGGGTGGTGTGGGAAGCGGGGTGGGAGGAATGGACATGACCGAAGATGACACCCCAGAGTGAATTTTACCTGGTTTCTGCTTCAACAGACTTCTTGTCACTTAGCAGCACTATGAATTTTAATATGATTCTTGTTGCAACTCAGTGGCTTACTTTTAATCTTCAATCTTTAGAAGGTATTGATCATATTCATCAGGTCATAGAGGTGCCCTTGCGGCAAGAATCAAGGCTCTTGCGGAGTAGCATATTTTCTTTCTGCTTAAATCTTTATTTCATTCTTCTCCAGAAATTATTCCAAATTTTTATTTTTATTCCTTTTGTTTCATCTGAGTGCTAATAGCCTGAAATTAACTTCAAAAACATTGTCACCTGTAAGAACTAGTCAACTGAAAAATTTATGAACCCATAAATATTCTATTCAGAAGCGATCATTCAAATCATATATATTAAGAAATGACTGCATACAAAGGCACCGACCTGAGAACTGGTAACATCATGATAAATAAAACCAAATTCAGTAATTTTCTTTATGGAGCTCAAGACTTAGTGTGGAGATACAGGCACTAATCAAATAATCTTAAAACAAATTTAGATTTCCTATTATATCAAGTTGTATTCAAAAGAGGCATATCACATTATGAGAACCCATTATATCAGTTCTTGAAAGATCAGATAATTCTTCCCCGAGGAAATGATTTTAGAACTTAGATTTGAAGGATAATTAGGAGTTAAAGTAGGCAAAGAGTAGAGGAGTATACTAGGCATAACAGATGGCACAAGCAAGACCTCCATGTGAGAAGGGTACATGGTGATACAGGGATTGAAAGAAATGAAGTGCAGCTGAAGCAGAGAGAATGCAAAGGATGTTAGTATAAAGAAGCAGCTGAGTACTCTTCATTCTATCTTCAGACTACTTCTTGATTGTGAGCATTTCTCCCTGTCCTCACTCCTACCACGCTAGTTGGGAGTAAGATCAAATACAGGCCTCTTTTAGAATAATGGATCTGCTTTCTCTCTGCTCTTGTTATTTTATTCCTGTTTTCTATAACTGATTCTCTGAATTGTAGCCAGTAATGTTGTCCAAATGCAAATTAGAGTGTCACTTGTATACTTAATGACAATCAATGTTATCCTACTTTTCATGAGATAATAGTATAACCAGAACTACCTGAATGATCTGGCCCTGCCTACCACTCCAGTCTCTTCTCCCACTCCTACCCCATGCCTTCAATGCAGCTGACATCCTGGCCTTCTCTCTGTTCCTCCAGAAAACATCTATACAATCTGTTAGCAGCATGGAAGCTCCTTATCTCTTCACCTGGTAAGCAGACATGGCTTCCTTAAAGAAAGCCTTGGTAATAAATACACCAATTCATTACCAATTAGATTAGTAACCAATTAGATTAGGTATCCTACCATTTATATGCATATATTTATGGTGTTTTATACTTCCTGATTTGATGAATAGATTGCATTATTGATCCCAATTTTTCACTCTTCCGATATGTAAACACTTTGACATGTAACTTTTTAGCTCTCTTATAGGAGTGGATCTACTCCTTGCCTTTGTGCCTTTGTTTTTGGCCATGTGAATTGCTTGGGACAATGAGATATTAACAGGTATTAAGTAAGCTGGGACTTGAAAACTTCTCTTGAGGTTGGTTAGATTACTTCCACCATAAGAAGGACATGTCATGGTTAGCTCAGTGGTCTAAGAAGGATGAGACATATGGAACAGACTGAACCTTCAGCTTAATGTTCTTCAGCTAAAGTCATCAGAACCAACCAACTATACCAAATCCATGTGAAAAATCAGTGTTTTTTATCATATATGTGTCACACAGGTTTTGTAATTATCTATTACAAAGCAATAACTAATACAATTTGTAACAGGTATGAACTATTCTAAAATGGGAAATATATGTCAACACTTGTCCTAATCAATAAAGTACTATCAATAGTACAGGTAACCTCTAAATAATTTTTACAGATGGTGATTTTTAACTACCTGAAAGAAGTTAGTGATAACCAGAAAAAGAGTTCACTGTCATTAACTACCTAGATAATCATGAACAAGTCTTAATCTTCCTGGTACTATGTTTTCCTATCTTTAAAATGAGGGGAAGGGACACAGCAGAGGCAGTAAATGGGTTTGTCTTGAGAACTGACTCCAGTTGATTGTTGCGACTTTTGGGAATGCTTTGTTGACAATGATTCTAAGCCCAGATGAGTGAGTGTCACGATCAGTTAGCAGTGTCTGCCCTGGAAAGGGAGGAGGGTCTGTAGCACCAGAGCCACATGCGTGGCAGCCCTGGATTACAGGGCCTCTAACATTCACTCCATATTTGACACCCATAACTCGAGGAGTCGCTAAATTAACTGAGACAATACAAGTGAGATCTAACTACAGTCTTGGACAGGAAAGGATAATCTATTATTTTTATTTTCTCCATGTTTCTAAGCACAGTGCTAGGTACAGAAGAACTGTGATTGCTTTGTTGTTTAGTCCATAGCTCTGGGGTTCAGTCAACGGATTTATAAACCAGCAGTCTCTTGAAAGCAAGTGACAAACTCTCACCTCAAGCTAAGGTAGGGAAGAAAAAAAGGTTAAACTTATTGATTGATGTGACTGAAAAGTATGAGAGTTGTCTGCTTCTTTATGGTTATATATTGGGGCTCAGAATAACAGCTTGATTGAGGGCCTTTTCTCTCCATCACTCAGCTCAGCTCCCTTTAGGGACTTCACATGGTAACACTTACTGTTCAAAACTATTTTAATAGTTTAGAAAAAACTGAAGACTGAATCTCATTAGACTTAATTCACCTATCTTAAGTCTTTTACTTACTCCTGAACCAACCAGTTTTTCCATGGAGAATGTGGTATTGCTTCAACCCTGCCAAGGACATAGTTGTACCTGCTTAGGAGATTATAGTAGATTTTTATTTTCTTCTTATATTTTTCTATATATTCCAATTTTCTATAATGGTTATATGACACTTTTATACTTTTATAATCATAAAAGTGTATACATTGTTCATAAAAAGAAAACAACAAAAAAAGAGGAGAAAAAGTACTGCTTCACTCTTCTTTTGGACAATATAAGATGTTACATCTATGAACCTATCTGTTACACTCAGTTCTTGCAAAATGAGATCTTGGATCTGCCTCACATTTTCAAAGCATTTTGCCATAAATAATACTTCTTCTGATCTTGGCCATTATTCATTGTTAAAAATAATTTTTGCATGAAAGCTACTGGACAGCCTGACATGAAATAACTTGCTCTAAAATGTGCTTGATGTGGTAACCAAGGATCCTGGACATAGCCGTATATTTCTTTGTTCTACAGAGAAGACTTTATTATTTTTTTGTATCTTACATACCATTATTGTTTGCAGTATTAAAAGGTGACTCTAATTATAGGTCTTCTACATAAACTTGGAGACAAATGAAAAAATAAAGTTAATTATAAATTCAGGAAAAATCTGGTATACCCAAAGCAAACCTATGGTGTAATGAGTATCCATAACCGTGCTATTTTTGAATATGTATTGCTGACCCAGTGCCATGTTCTGTATGAGATTTCCCCCAGGACTGAAAGTGCATTGTTGAGTTCTTGAAATGCTTTCTGAAGATCTCTCACTACATAAAAGCTATGGAATAAGGTACCGATTAATGTAGAATACACTTGCAACTAACACTATAGTCAACAGTGTAAATTATCTTAATTTTTAGACCATAATGAGTTAAATATGATCCACATCCCGCTATCCTAGGCTACTAAGATACCTTTTCTTTAACTTCATTCTTTTGGTCAAATTCTATCGCTGCATCCCTGACCCCACCCCACCCTGCCTTCAGCCAGCTCAAGTTTCTTCAGATCCTGCCTCTGTAAGGGATCAACTAAAATCAACTGCACTGAGATTAAATTGAATAATTCAAAATGTTGTCCATATTGCCTTTTGATATATTTTTATTTTCTGCAACAGTTTTTTTGGGGGGGAGGGGAGAAGTAGGAGAAGAGGGTACTTTTATTTCTTTAAGTCAGCACCCTAAGCAAAAGAAAGAGATAAAAATTTTGTAACCTTAGCAAGTTAGTAAGCAAAATCATATATATGTAAAATGTACACTTCAGTATATTCAAGTCACACATAAAGAAAACAGATTGAGACATACACATATTATTAAAAACTGCTCCCTATGTGCAAATTTGACACAAATATCTACACATACATATATCTAGATTTATTCCAGGAAACATAATGTAAATTAAACCAAGGAAATAACTGAAATCAAAAACAAAATATTTTGTTTCAGAGATAGCCAAAAATTAAAAATTGAACATTAAAACTCACCTCCAGGATCATTTCTCCTTTTAAAACATATTTCCACAAAACAGAAATAAGTGTGGACCTACCATGTAGAGGTTAATTCTGTCTAGCCATTTGTCCAATTGTCTTTCTTATCTATCTATATCCAGAACTGAAAAGTGTTACTTTCTGGTTGGATTGTAGGAGTCACTCTACTCTGTCACAGTGAATTAATGTCACTGGATTTTGCACTGTTGTGCAAAATTTAAGACTGCTGTACTTGAGGTACAAAGTTAATGTAATTAATTAAAATGACATATAATTTAGAAATAAACTTCTTGCAAAGCAAGATTGTTTTAGTAAATTACAGCAAGCACCCTACCAATATATTAGGCAACCATTTAAAAGGGCATTTGAAATACTATATAGAAATAATAAAAATGTTTGTAAGGTGATTTTATGTATAAAAAATGCTGAATTAGAATTTGCATGTCACAACTGTAAATTTAAATAACTAAAACCAAGTCTTAGAAAGCAATATGCAAAAGATGAAAAGTAGTGAGTGATTGAGTACTAGGATTAGGGTTGAGCTATTTTAATATGTTCTTCAAAGTTGTTAATAATAATATCAATTAAAGAAATAAAATTAATGTCTTCCTGTTTAGCTGTATATGTTTCCATTGTTAACAGATATTCACAGATGTGCTTCCAGTTGCATTACAGAAGGTCATACTATCAACTGCCTTATTTCTTAAACACCTAAGTGTGAACATAAATGAACTGCTAAAGCTTTCTGTGTTTAATACTTGTTTGTCATCTGATCTCTTCATTTTTTCTTAATCAGTGAGTGCTTTCAGCTGATAAGTTTGATTTACTTTCCTTCAGATAGGAGTGATATTTTCATTATTCAAATTATGTTCTGAACATCATGCTACTAATTATATACAAAACATGGTTCCATCACAATCTCTCAGGATATTATCAGTAGAAAGCAAGCATATGCACATCTTCGGTAAGAATTTCAAGTTCATGAAGCTTAAAAAATGTCAGTTGAACTAGAAAGATGTATATGTTGACATTACTTTGATTTTGTAACTACAAAGGAAAGTAAATGGACAACTGGAGAATGTTAATAACCCATTTACATAAAAATGTATAACTGGCTATTAGACTTATGAAATATATATGCATATACACACACAGAGTTTGGATTTGAATATCCACCTAGCGGTGCTTGGTGTCATTCAATAGGGGAAAAAAAGTTCCTGCAATCATTAAAGAGAATTTCTGGTATCTGCCATAGGTAACACTCAAGGCAGCTATAGGGATTCAGCACCTTGAGTCAGGGAACCATATGACCCTCTCACCAAGTAACACCCAAAGGTCATTATCATGGCCTTAGGGAGATTCCCCAGGGGTTCTTCGCTTCCTTCTGATGTTGTCCCCCCATTATCATCACCACAGCCCACCTTTCTCTTCTTTACCAAGTTATTACCACCTACTCAATATTGTCTTACCTTGATTTTTTAATATTAAAGGCCATAATGAAGAAACAGGTTTGATTTTTTTCACTAGCTTTGTCCCAGAACAACTTCTGCATACCAGAAATTAAAATAAAAATGTAAAACTTAAAGCCCACCGCACCACGTTCTCCCCTCACCATACTCTATATAAATTTCTGATATCTCTCAAAACGACAAGAACCTCAGTCCATAGTACACAGAACCATCATTTTGTTCTTGGCACCTGCTCTTTGGAGAGAGAGCCCCGTAATCCTTGGTATTTTGTCTCAGCCTCACTCATCTTCCTGTCCAAACCCCACTGTGATCAATATCTGACTATTTATATTTACTTTGATAATCAGCGTTCTAGAGGATGATTGTTTCAGTTCAGCATCAGAAGTAACACTAGAAATCTAATTTTAGGACCTGTCCTAAATAAAAAGAGATAAATGAGTTCAGTTTGCTGTGTCATTATAAGAGTTGTGATTTCTTGGGAGGCTAGTTGGTATGCAATCCACACTTTATATTATTTAATTCACACAAAAGGCCACTTGACAGATAAAAATATTGAGAATATTCAAATTTAGGCTCACTAGCACTGTACTCCACTACATCTAATACCTGTACTGAATATATCCGCACCTAAACTCAGCCCTCACTCCTAAACTGCCTTGTCCAGCATTTCTACGTTAGGTCATAGGTCCTGCACCCACATGTATCAGAAATCTTTAACAAACTCCAATGTTGGCCATAAAATGGGACAACCTTTTTTTATTTTCCAGACAAATTACTCTAAAATGTAGCAGCTTCAAACAAGAATCATTTATTATCTCACAGTTTCCGTAGGTCATGAATCTGGGCATGGCTTACCTGGGTACCTCTGGCTCAAAGTTTCTCATGAGGTTGTAGTCAAGCTGTTGGCCAGGGCTACAGTTTTACATAGAGACGTGACCAGGGTGGAGGAAGCCAAATGCTCTGCTTCCAAGCTCACTCATGCGGTTGTTGACAGGTCTTGTCCCCTACCACAAAGACTTCTCCATAGGACCTTCTCATGACATGGCAGCTTAATTCCTCCAGAAGAAGGATCTGAGAGAACAAGAAAGAGCTTCCAAGAGAAAAGCCATAGCCTTTTTAAAAGTCAATCTTGGAAGTCACAGCCCTTCATTTTTCCTGCATTCTCTTCACTAGAAACAAGTCACAGATCTGCTGGGTGGGATTGTAAGGGTATCAACACCAGGAAGCAAGACCATTGAGGGCCATGCTAGAGACCGCTTTCTGTGCTTCCCCCTGCCCTAGCACTCTTCCTGCCACCTGTGTCTCACATCTTTGTGGCTTTTAATCTTCAAGTCATCATTGTGCCTTTCTACCCAGAGAATATAAAACACATTTTTTGTTCTCTTAGCCATTATTCCAGGCCCAAGTTCCTGACCACCTTCTGAAATCTCATTTCTGTAACTCTAGAAGTCTATTTTATCTTATTGTGAATGTAAGCTGTTCAGACTGTCACTGAAGCTAGATCTGAATTGAAGGGAATCTTGGCCTTACCTTTACCTGCTTCTCAATTTATCCCCTGGTTGCCCCCTAAAGTTAGCCCTCAGGCTTAATCAGCCCTTTGACTATTTCTGCTTCCTACCTAATAGGTAGAAATTTCTCTGAATATACTCACCTGATCGCTCGATAAATTTTGACAAGCTTTTAATGTCCATCTATACCCCACCCCTCACCATGCTCTAGTCCCTCATTCTTACCTGTACCAGGATAGACCTTTCCTACTCTGGCCTCCAGAGATTTCCCCCTGGTGTCAGACCTGCTTTAACATGGGACCCTAGCTGCCCCATCTCTCTTACCAAGTTGCTAAGGCTGGTTCTGGTCTTAGATGAAGCTTGGTTCTTCCTAAGTTCCAGCCTAATGTTAGCACTTTACATCTCCATAGTAATATTCTTAAAGTTTATTTACTTTGTTTTACCACAAACATTTTATGGGCAGGGAAGATTCCATGACATATTTCTTCTTTCAGATTGCACTTTTGGTAGGAAAAAAACACAATAAAATATGAACAAAGCATAAGATTTTCGATGGTTTCTATTCACACACCTGATTTAGTGAGAGGAATATGGGTAATTCATGTTTGAATTGTCACCTAGACATGTTTAAAGTCAGATATTGAGAGATCATAGCCCTTACATATGCTTCACTAATCACTATAAGGCTAACCAAATAATCTATAATGAAGTGCATTGCCAATAAGGAAAGAAACCAATGGTAATTTGTTGTTAGAAAGTAGAATAACAATCAAAAATCACAACCAAGTCAAGGTAACACTAATGATTTCCTGCTACACAGAGTATTCTTTCATAAAATATCAGAAACTCCATTGATCTACCTGTATGTGTGTGCAATGGCACTTGTCAAATAGCAACAAGCACTGGTGGAATACTTAAAAATGTGTCTTTAATAATATGGTAACATTAGTTTAAATATTAGCTGTTGGTTAGCCATTTATAATTCATTTACCTTACTAGTTAACAATGGCTACTTGCATTTTAAAACTCTACAGATTTGGATGAAATGGTGCCCAAAGCAAAGAAGGAAGCCCTCTCCCTTCCCAAAGCCAAAGCAATGGCTTTAAAAGCAAAGAAAGCAGTGCTGAAAGGCATCCATGGACACACACACAAAATATCCACATGTCACTCACCTTTTGATGGATGAAGACACTGTGGCCTCAAAGGTAGCCTAAATTCCTCGGAAGAGGCCCCCAAGAGCAACAAGCTTGACCACTATGACATCATCAAGCTCCCCCTGTCTACCAAGTCAGCCATGAAGAAGACAGAACACAACAATACACCAAGCCCAACAAGCATGGATTAAACAGGCTAAGAAGAAGCTCTGTGACATTGTCATGCCCAAGGTCAACACCCTGATCAGGCCTGAGAGAAAGAAGAAGGTATAATGTTCGACTGGCTCCTGACTGCGATGCTTTAGATGTTGCCAACAAAATTGGGACCATCTATGTAGAATTCAACTGGCTAATTTTAAATATAAAAATTTTATACTGATAAAAAGTCTATGGATTTGTATCTCATCCTGTGTAAGAAACAGAGAAACTGTCTGAATTTGCAAGTAAATGCTAGCATAGCAGGAGAAAACTCTTGACTGATCATTATAGGTCCATATATATATATATATATATATATATATATATATATATATATATATATATATATTTTGCCTGACACCCATAGGTCTAGGTGTGTTCCAGAATTTTTCAGAATTAAGAAAAACTACAGTGCACATACTATATATTATATATCACCAGGGACTCTGACAGTAGTCTGTAACCAAAAACATTAATATGTTTGCTATAAAACATAAAATTGGATAGCTAAAGACTATAAATAGCTTCAGGTGAGAATTTGCTGCCAAATGAGTTTACACCAAACTTAACAAAAATCTTTTGTTTCTACTGATTTAGAGATTGTGCAATTTGTGGCTAAGAGATTGTGGATGTATATAGTGTTCCAGGTTGCATTTCAGAGCTGAAATGTTTGAAACACCCTAAGATTAATCATTACGTGCCTACCTCCAAAAGCTTCCTTTTAAAACTCACTCAGATTCCTCCAGTCCCTTTATTTTTCCATTTCCATTCAAGAAGTGATCTATTTAGGAATTGTGCATGTCCTTCTTTTCCCTTATCAACTTTATTAAAAATTATTTTTATAAAATAATTTACATACAATAAAGTAAACCCAAATAAAGCACACAATTCTGTAGGTTTTGATAGTTGTATATGCTTATGAAGCCAATGCCACAACCAAGATACAAAACATTTCCAAAATCCACAAAAGATTCTTCATGCTCCCTTGTAACCTATCTCTCTCTCTACCCTTCCCCTAAGGCAGTCGCTAATCTGACTATTTTCCCTTAGATGAGCTTGCATTTTACATTAATGAGTTATACGCTATGCACTCTTTTGGGTGGGTCCTATTGCACTTGGCATGTTTCTGAACTTCACCAGTGTTGCTGCATATCAGTAGTCCCTTCTTGTCACTGCTGAGTGGTATTCTAATTTACAAACATACCACATTTTATAATTTACCTTTTGATAGACATTTTGATTGTTTCCAGTTTGGGCCTCTTATTACTCAAGCAGGTGCCTTTGAGTGGATATAACTTTTCATTTCTCTTTGGTACGAATATTGTATTTAAGATCAGAATGGCTGGGATAAATAGAATATGTATCTTTACCTTTTTGAGAAACCTATAGTTTTTCCAAAGTGATTTGCAATTTTACACCTCTATCAACAGGATATGAGAGATGTACAAATTGGCAATTTGTGTACCTTATTTTATGAAGTCAATATTCAAGTAGTTTATCAAATTTTTTATTGGATTGCTTTTCTTCTTGTAACTGAGATGTAATTTTTTTCCTGCATTCAAATCCTTTGCCAAATACACATATTGCAATACTTTCTCCCATTCTGTCTTGCCTTTTCATTTCTTAAAGGACATTTTTCAAAAAGTTTTGAACTTCCATAAAGTCCAATTTATCATTTTAAAAAATGTTAATGATGATTTCTCCTACTTTTAAAAAAGTTTTATAATACTTGACTAATACTTAAACTTATGACTCTTTTAGAGTTATTCATTGTGTATTGTGTGAAGGGCTAATGTTCCTTTTAAAAATATATTAGTCAATGAACCCTAGTAAATGAGAATAAGCCCTGTGAAGAGCAGAGGGACTTTGATGCAGTGAGTGCACCAGCAAGGGCACCTGCACTGCTTAAAGAATAAGCAGAGAAAGTGAGCTCTAAGGTGACTAAGCCACTGCCCCTCCCTAGGCCACCCAGTCCAGATTGGCTGAAACAGAGATAGCCTTTCATCCCCTCTAGAGTCAGCATGTGTTCTAGCTGAGCTTATTAGTTTCTTTTCAGCTTGCCTGCACTTAGACCTCTGTTTACATTTAATAAATTAAACAGCTTTTTCTAGGCTGGTTGTTGAACTAGAATTTGAACCATAGCATTTTGCACAAGAAACAGTGCACAGTGGGATACAGCTACTTGTACCAGCTTCAAATAACAACACCGTAATTCTCAGCAAATCATTGTTTAAAAAGGAAGTGCCATTGTTTTATTTTTAAATTCTCACTTAGACCTTGATTCTTTTTTTCACCATATTAAACCTTTATGCTATGGAAAACATAAGTCCTCTACATGAATTTATCTCTCTCAAAGGTTCATCGATTGAGAGAACACAGAACAAAAAGCTTGACCAATTTGCAATCCACCTAAGCACCAATCATGTTGAATTGTATGATTCATTTGTAGAGTGCCTAGAAACTTTTAACACACTGCAGCTTAAAGATTAAACAATAATTTTGGAGACTTCCAGCCAAGATGGAGGCATAGGCAGACACACTGTGCCTCTTCTCACAACCAAAATTAAGGACAACAAAGATTTAGAAACAAGAAAACAACCAGAACTCAGAAAATCAAACTGTTTGGAAGTCCAACAAGGATTCATCCAGACCAGTAAGAGGGGCGGAGTCGTGGCAGGAAAAAGTGGAGGTGCGGACGGGCACACAGGCAGCAGTGGCTGGCAGATCCCAGGTGCACAGGCAGTGACTAGCAGAACCCGGGCAAGGGGTGGCAACTGTGCAGAACCAGTGAGGCCGAACAAGGCAGCTGGCTGACTGGGTGGTCCCACATTCATGCACAGATAATCCAGGCAAAGGGGAAGCAGATAATCCAGGCAAAGGGGAAGCAGATAATCCAGGCAAAGGGGAAGCAGTGAAAGGGACTGGAATCCAAGAGTGAGCAAAGCAAGCACCATTGTCTCCTCTCAGACCCCACCCCCACATACAGCGTCACTACCCAGTGACTGGGCTGTCCCGCCCTGGGGAACACCTGAGGCTCCACCCCTCACTACATAACAGCCGCGACTAGACCAAAAAAAAAAAAACCCAGAAATGAAAATGGCTCAAACCAGAGAACAAATCAAAGCCCCAGAGCCAATTTATCTAAGCGATGAAGAGATTGCCAACCTATCAGATGCACAATTCAAAACCCTGGTGATCAAGATGCTTACAGAATTGGTTGATTTTGCTCACAAATTAGATGAAAAAATGAAGGCTACAATAAGTGAAATGAAGAAAGATGCATGGGGAACCAACAGAGATGGGAGGAAAACTGGGACTCAAATCAATGG